>JAPYYT010000812.1:0-42211 GCA_030522565.1 Ceratosolen corneri | reverse complement strand
GAGACCTTCCCGGCCTTGTAAAGCCGACCCCGTTTCGGCATTAGATTCGTCTAATCGTAATTCAACAAAACGACGCGACACATCGCCGTCATATTCAAAACCTCGATTATCTTGTTAAATTGTACGCCAATTACGCGGTATTAAATTCACGCGTAACCAGTGCGGCAGTGCGGGAAATCGATCGTAAAAGCGGAAAGAAAGAACGTAGATTCAATTTATAAAACCATCCACGCTTCGCGTATTGCGTGAGTGCGGCATACAACCGATTTTTGTAACGACAATAGTGTAATTTACTGTCTAACCAAGTGCCACTTCTTCAAGCTAAGTTTTGTTCAATAAATTCAAGTGTAAACCGCCTATCTTGTCTACGACTCTTTTTACCCTGCTATCTCGACCCTTCAACTATCTGTTTCTCCTTCACACATTCGTGAGGAGAAAACACACACACTCGGGTCCGCTCCCCTGTCTTCTTTACCCGAGCCGGATCCCGAATAACATGTTTAATTAAGATAATAACTGATTATCTTATAAATGTGTGTCATATGCATGTATGTAGTAACTTACATGCCGCCACTGTATTTTATATCCAACGACAAGCTACCGAAATTGCAATTGTCTCACCACTACTTTGTTGTTGTTTATCCCACACTCGAAAGTATTTCAATAATTTTTTGATATTCGCTTTGAGTAATGCCTATAGATATATGCGATTGGACACAAAAGCTTACAGTATTGCAAATGATAATTAAAAGTATAAGAATGGAAATAGTATAAGCAATATATGTATTACTTGTATAAACCTGCAAAATCTATTGCCATTAGATTTTTTCGCATTATTTTCATTATTGAGTGCAACTAGACGTATTCGTGCTTTATAATTTGTTTGATTCTTCAGATGAGTTATTTCTTAGTACGAGTTCAATAATAGAAGCATAGTTGAAAAATCGGGAAAAATCTTTTATCGATGCTATTTTTATTATCCGGATGTATGAGCACTTAGTAAAAATATTTGCAGACCAGTGCCTCTGATATTTTACAAGGGCAAAATGTTATTTTCATAGTATTAAAAAATATTCCAATTAAATTTGAATTTGATCCTTTAAAAATCCTTTAATTTGGATTGAATTAGCCAAGCATTTTATCATTAATCCAAGGTGGTTCTTGCCACCATAATGAGTGATTGTTCAATGATTTAATTGGGATGCCCCTTGATGCACAGTCTGCTAGGTTAAACATACCAGGAACGAGATGCCATTGAACATTAGGTGTCAGCTTTTGTACGTGCATGACTCGATTGCTCACATACTCTTTCGAGTTAGCAGCATTTGTCGTTATCCAAGATAACATCACTTGGGAGTCTGTCCATATGAACATCTCATTAATTTTGATTTTAAGTGTTCTTTGTACATTTCACATTAATTTTCATGTTATAACTGCTGCATTTAGTTCCATTATTGGGATGGTGGGGCGTGCAAGTGCAAGCCATGGCCCTTTTGGAGGCGTCTGAAAATCCATGTAGGTCAACTGTAGAGCTACTCCAAGTGTTGACCCAGCGTGGAATTGAAATAGTTGACAATTGATCTAGATTTGTTCTAATTTTTTGCCACTTGTGTTCATTTTTCTTTAGTAAAGGATCATCCCAATCGAGTTTGTCCTTCCATAGTTTTTGCAGAAGTATTTTGGCTTCAATTATCGTTTTCAATTATTGGCTTCAATAGTGGATATTCTCAATATTCTAGCAATATCGTACAAGATGGTTCGTTTTGATAGTTGTTGGTATTTTCATTGTAGTACTCTACTTCGTCGATACATCTTGGTTATGTCTGTTGAAAAAAGATGTCGATCTAATCTAATCCATAATAATACGTCTGATATTTCAAGATGTAGGTTTGGTCCAGGTTGCATTTAATCATTGATAATTTTATTTTTTTATAATTAATTCTTAATTTTGTTGTTGAGCTATCGTTTGTAATCACTCCATGATGTTGTAAATAATATTGGGTTTGTTTTTAGAAGAAACTTTGCTTTTTGTCATGTGACTAAGTTGTATGTATTCTGTCATGAAGTCTTTGGAAAGGTTGCAAAAGGTACTATCTATTTCGAATTTACGAAATATAGTACTTAAACGTTGACGGACCATGTAATAGGAATTTCCAAGAGTCTTGAGTGAAGCTAATAACGGTAGTCTAACAGTATAACATCCAGAGGATTCTCACGTATAGGTGTCCATAAAGTGTTGTTCACATTGTTCTTCTTCCGGTGTATATTTTTTAGGCTTGGTTGTTGGTATTTGTTCTTGTTTCCAAACCTTAAGCACAAAGTGTTATAAATCCTTGAAACTCTCTTGAACTGATGTTTGATATCCCGTGGAAATAACTCCATTGTAGGTGGCTTCATTGTATGACAGGATCGGTCTTAAGACAAGCCTTCTAAACATAGAAAATTGTGCCATTGGTAAGAATGGATTTTTCATAATCATTCCTGGTCTTGCAATTTTCGGGTATACATCGGTTCCAATGATTATGTTAACTGGACTTTGAATTAGGAAATTTGGGTCAGCTAAAGTTCAGTTCTGTAAATGAGGCCATGTCTGATGCTTTATTTTTATAGAAGGTGCTACTAATGTAGGGTCTGAGTTTATGACGTGAGCCTTGAATGAAATTTGTTCATTTGATAATAATAATAATATACAGATAAGTATAATATTAAAGAAATTTACACGTTGTTAAATTATTATATAAATAATATGTAAAAAGTGTAATTAAATTTATAATTAGATTATATTTGAAGTATACAGCCTTAAAAATAATGTTTAACTTTCTTGTAAATTAATAGTTTAATCTTACATAACAGCATTTGTAGAAAAACTGGTGTAAAATAAATTATGTGATTTCTGTGAAAAATTTATGTGAAAAATTGTAATATAAATGCAAACATTATGTAATATTTTTATATATATAATATAAAATATATTAATTAAAATATTTAAACAAAACTTGCAAAAATCGTAAATTTAATTAATTTAACTTTAATCTAAAATGCAGGTATTGTAATTAAAGCATTCATGCAGATAAAGCCCAGTCAATAAAATCGATGAGTATAAGGTAATAGATAAGACAAGGCTTTCAGACTTTCAGACACAACTCTAGACTGTAAGGGTTCCTTCCTCCCATTCTCTCTCTTTCTCTCTTTCAGAAGTTTAGTTTCGGTGCACTTATGCATATTTATAATCATTGCGCCAAGTCATATCCACATATCGCACCGTGTCTAATGATTATATCTGATTCAAATTCTATGTAACAATCTAGTGATACTGATAGTTCGTGAATGTATATTATTCAGCTCTAATTCATTGGAGTAGAAGATAATGAATATATATCAGGAATAAAATAAAATAATTAAACAAACAAATACAGTATGTCTTGATAGTTTTACAAACATTTTATTGTTCTGCTTTAATATCTTCTTAAAATTGATTTGTCCCATCAATTTATTAATTAATTATAGTATTTAATTAATTCTAGAACTCGATAATCGACAAATTTAAATGAATCGCTGAAAACTCCTTCTCTAAGAATAGTATAAGGGATTGTTTCATGATGTAGAAGAGATTCCAATTATCTGAATGAACAAGAGCGTAATATCTTCAACTATATTTATGAATTAATATATTTATTATCCATTGTATTATGAAATCCTAGATTGGAAATATTTCTGATCGATATTTGTAAAGATTTTCATAATTAATATGAAAGTTTATTACTTATATTAATTATAAAATAATATTAAATGAATTAAATATCAATTGAAACTATAAAAGAAATATTGTATTTTAATATATTATTTTAAAATAATAAATAAAGATGTAAAATAATTATACTAATTTTAGGTTGATTTAATACATACAAATTAAAATTTGCATTCTATAACTTAAATATACTTTTTATATACGTGTATACAATAGGTAAATTATTAAAATTTGTTTTAAAGATAAAAAATTAAAAAAATATTGATATAATTTGTTGAAGACTTACTGAATTGAACTAAAAATTTGAATAAAAATACGATATTTTATGAAAAATTTAATAGTTGTTATAATTTCAATAATTTATTGAGAAATACAAAACCGAAATGTTGCCTTGGTCTAGCATATATAGATATGTGTCCGTAACGTAGTTGGTGCTTTCAGAGTGTTGGAGGCACATACTGCTTTTACCACGAGTTCGGAGCATTTAAATGCAAATTCAAGACATGAGCTTAACAGAACTTCCTAATTCTATTCGGTTTTGCGAACATAGCTGGTACTTAATGTATCTTCACTGTCAACGACGCTTACTATGCCGAACACCCTCATAGATCTATACAATCTCTTTCTGTTTGTATTAAAAAAAATTCGTTATTTCTTGTTTGTATTAGACATAATAATTAATTTGTAGTAAATATCTTATTTTGCAAATGCGTCTCATTGATTTCTTATTCAATATTCAATTCAGTTATGCTCAATTATACTATGAAATATTATGAATCGATTCAATTTTTTCTTAATTCAATTTATTAATATTTTAAGCACCGATCAATTTTCTTTTATAAAAAATCCATAAAAAATGGATTAATTTTAATCAATTTTTCAATATGAATTTTATAGTTAAGTTTAATTTTTAATTTGACAATTAAGATTTTGTAAATAGTATAATATAAAAGTACACGTTATTATAAAAAGCACAGGTGTCAGTTAAATTAACATTTTAATAAGGAAAGTTTTAATTAATATTATTTAAAAATTTAAATAAATATTCATTATCAAATGAGAAAAAGTTTGTATGGCGTGAATTGGGCAAAAATCAATTGCATTGAGACTCCTAAAATTGCTGGAAATTCACAATTATTTTGTAGATCCATTATTTCTTAAAACGAATAGAAATTATTTTTACATCTCATAATATCTAATTTCTTTATATTTAAGTTTAGAACGTGAAGATTGTATATATATGAAGAATGCTTAAGATCGTACAAATTAAACAAATAATATTTTGGCTTTCTATTATTCCATTTTGACAGATACTTTTTTTCCAATTTTGTATGTATATAATATTACTATATCTAAATCAAATAGTATCATATAAATTTGTCAATCTTTATATAATAAGTAATTGATAAAGCTCTGTCCATATAATATATTTTTGTATTGTTTAAATAAATGTTCGTAACTTTTCATGTTACAGAGTTAAACGCAATTTTTATACTTTTAAAAGTGGATTGGTGGTACTGCATAACGTGGCACAAGTTAATAAGATTCGGTATATAAAAGTACAAATTTTGATGGAAAATGGATCCCAATAATCAGACGTTAGTCATTACTTTTATGGAATGAAGTCGATTTCTTTCTGGTCTAATTTTAAATTATTCATACTTTCTTTAATAAATAATTTAATAATCTTATATTAATGAGAATATCACAGTTTTAATTTTGTTGTAAATTAAAAATAGCCTATGTTGACTCTTATTTTGTAAATAAATATTTTAGATATATTTCATAAATATTTATTCAGGTATTAACTATAATCGATTAATTATTAATACTTATATTGAGTCTATTAGAAATAGTATATTTAAGAGGATATAAATTATTAAAGTAGTATATAAATTTAATTGAATACAAATAATATTCTAGTTTATTTTGTTATAATATAAAAATATAAAATCGATAAATAAATTTTTTTGAAAAATTGTCATTGCCTAAATACTATAACATTTTTTTTTCGTTAACTAATTTTATATTTATTATGTATTAAATTTATAATTCTGTGCTACATTTATAAATATTTATGATGATTTTATCATGACATTTACGATTTTTAAATTCTTATTATGGTTTCTTTAAAAATTTGAAAATAAAACATTAGATATTAATTCATTTCTCATTAACTTCATTAGCATAATTTTAATGTACGTTTTAACAATTTATATTAAAAAATATTTTCAAAAAATTTTACATATTTTTGACTAGAAAGAAATCCAAATTATTAAACTATATTATAGTTTCAGAAAATTAAAATGAAAAAGTAATGGTGAAAAATTTACATTTTTATTATTTTCAAAATCAATATATTCCGAAAATTTGATAAGAATGAAGTTAATAAAATAAAAAACAAAAATTTGATAAAAATGGTATATTGATTTAATCAATCAAATTCCTATCAAGTACTATGTTCGAGATTCCCATGTAAAAACGAACCGTCAGTATGTCGCCGTGTAATTTGACCATCTATTGTTTACCATTACAAAAATGCGTTACAAGCAAAGAAAAAAAGAGCATTGTAGGCTCGAGATCTATAGTTTATTACCAGAAAATGTATTAGAGAAAATGTATTGTGTTGTATTAGAACAAAAAGGGAAGTAAATATTCATGCTGTCACATCTTGAAGCTACGTGTGTAAATTACTGGGGAAAAACGGAAAAAACTATCCGGATGAAGGGTCAAGGAATACAAATAAAAATATCCATTAGTTGTAATTTTTCTTCACGTGGTTACAGGTCTAGATAAGAGACAAGAAAAATTCTACGAATTCCTTTACTTTAGCGCAGCCGATTTTACTCAACAACACTCAGACTCGAGCAAGAAAGTCCCTGTCGGACATAAATGGTGCAGAAAACTGCGTCAACCAATGAAGAATATTGTAACTCAATGCAGATCGTGGAACTAGTAAGAAAAATCGATAAAAGTAACTTATATTGGGCGGGGTCAAAGTCACAATTAGCATCTTAATATGTTAATAATTATAATATATAATATAATAATATAATATAATATAATGTAATGTAATAAAATATAATATAATATAATATAATATAATATAATATAATATAATATAATATAATATAACAGAACATAATATAATATACATAATATAATATACATGATATAATACATCTTCATAATTTTAAGTTCGGCGTGAGCCGTACTCTCTGTGTGTATTTGTCGGTCTTCGATCAACTTACAATCTTCGTTCTTATCGCAAAGAAGACTCCACGCAATAGCTACTTAGCAAGGCAAAGAAGATTAGTAAAGCGTCACGTGAAGTTCTAAAGAAGACGCACTCCTACAGATGAACTTTGTCAACCTACAATTGATAATACTAATCCTTCAGCACGAAAGTAGGACAAGGAATCGGATAGAGCCTTACCATCACATTAGCAAGAGGGCTCATTCTTCTCTTTCAGCGCATTGGCGCCAGGTATTCGTGAGGTTTAACTTACAATTAACTCTCACTCAGCAAGAGAAGGTTTGTTAAATCTTATTAAATTTATATGGGGCTTAGTCGTACATGACGGATTTCAAGTTAAAGTTAATTCTCCGTCAGAGCCCCGTTAAAAATAAAAATTTAACTATCGGTAACATAGAAGTTGTTTGTAGAAAAAGTTTCTCTGTTTTCGAACGACTGATAACAGAAAACCATGGAAATTTTTTTTTAAACCATTGTTTATTTTGACACTTGATACAAAATAGTTGGCAGTTTGCAATGAACATAAAAATAAAATGTTAATTAAATTGAATTAAATTTCTTTATAGAGTACACTTATCACATACATATATATGTATATATATAAATTCATATATCTATATGAATTCATATAATTACATATAAATTCATATAGATATTTGATTGCATATAGACAATATTCTCAGTTTTCTCGACCATCGGTATTACCTCCTTGTTTGTAAATTCTTTTCAAAATATTCAAAATGTTTATTATTATCAGATATCACAAGAGTCTACGAATATTATCAGTAAGTACATTGAGTATAACTTCTCTCTCGTTTATGACTATTCTACGATCATATTAACTCCTACTGCGCCTCGAAAGATTTCGACAATGGTCAATATGAACATCACGTGTCTACCAATACGAGCCCAGTAAAAACAACAGACAAATCGTTCTAGGCATAATAGCAATAATAGTTGCCAACCTTCGTGATATTTTGTTAACGAAACGACACAAATTGGAATTCATAAAAAATACAAGTATGCTTGATAACGTCGGTGCAACTGCACAGGCCGCGGCCCGACGTCCCGAAGCGCTGCCACTACTTCCAACACGGGCACTTAGCCCCTAACCGCAGAGCTCCAATGACAACAGAAAATTAGTTTTCAAACAATCAACAAAGTTTCCTACTGTCAAAGAATTCTAAGATGACCATCGCTACTCAAGGAGCGGGTTGAAGACATCAAAACTAAACAGTACGGGCGCTGCGGACCAGAATTCTCTTGGCTTTTCAAGGTCTTTCATAAAAGTGAATTTAGTGGTCTTAAGAAGAGAGTCTAAACCAACACCGGTCGGCAACATTATAAAGAAGCTTCGACCCGATGCTGGTAACCTGTCGCTACCATTAAACTGTATTTTCTTGCTGACCCTTCTCCTCCTACGATGTCACGGCCACTCGGGTGAGACCGATAGAGTGCGCAATCAAAGCTCCAGGTTCTCCCTTCTATCAACAGCCCCACGAAGACTAAGGTGGGAAGTAATAAGCAACATAAAGGCTTATAGAGACGGGTATTTATCATCACACCTATAATGAGATCCAGTCGGCATTCAATTTATGTATTGATCACAACATTTTTTTAGGAGCAAATCATCTAAAAAACAGCGAACAAAGAATATAGTTTACTCATTATAATTATAATTAATCCAAGCTTTGCGGTATTCAATTTACACCTAATTATTCTCTTAGTGCGGAGTTTACCTAAATCAATGTAAAATTTACCTAAATCAATCTAAATCGGATAGTAATATAATATATATCATTAACAATTCATTAACAATGGTTTGTTTCTTCTTGTTTGATCGACATTATGAGTAAATATATATATCATAGTATAATAAGAGCTTTTCTCTCTGTTGTTAATTCTTATATATAATAAGGGATTTTTAATGATCAACTTCTAATGCTGATTTACAATTTTTGGTGATAAAAACATAATTATATAATAAAAATATATAAAATACATTAATATTTCGTTAGTTAGTTTATTAATTATACACAGTTTATGTAATCTATAGATATTTTCTTAACTGTACTTAATACTTACACTTAATGGACGAAAGCGAAGAAAAACCTAAACTTCAAAATAAAGCATTAACACATTTTACACAACAAAGATACGAGTATAAAATGAGTTTCAGGATAGTTTACAGTTGACAAATGCAATATCTTTCGATTCAGAAGCAACATTCTCATTTAAAAAATTAATAAATTACGTTCATGTTAGAGCATATATGGAATAAAGGTAAGTACTATAAAATATATAGAGATAAAATAGAAAGTATTTCGTAGTGAACTAACGGAAATGTGTTGAATAGTCATCTTGCAAACAGGTCTGAAAGGTATAGTGCAACTGAGAATCTGAATACCTATCTTTAACCCAATTTACCTCTTGCCTGCTTTAGGATAAATAAAGTCTAGTTTCTGTTTCTTCTTTATTAGGTCAAGAAAGATTAAAATCACATAGAAAACAAGCAATATAAATAGTGTCACGAACAGGTGGAGAAAATTTGCGGAAGCTTAGGTTTTTCTTCGCTTTCGTCCATTGTTTACCTAATATTTGTTTGAAATATTTGTTTAAAGTATTTATCAATATACACATACATAATAAACTCATATTCAGAACATATATTTCTAGCGATATAAACATTAAAAATTAAAATTTTCATCAAGATACAGTATATTATTCATTACTTGGAATTAATTGAAGCTATGAAATTTTATATCAAAATTGATTAACTTTTTTGATAATTTTAATATGACATAATACTTTGATTTAAGTTAAATTTTGATAATAGTTTTAATTGATTGAATAAAACCAAAATATATGATGGCTTTTAGTTTATGTAGCGCACATATTAAAATAATTATAGATATTTATTTTTTCCTTACTTAATACATTTCTTAACAACTTTCCTTAATAGTTTAAAATAAACTTAGATGTGAATGTAGTCATGAGCTGTGAGATTGTGGTGATATTAACTATTATGAAGAAACGTATGGCCACAGATGTTGGACAATATAATTAATTACATGTACTATTAACCACATGTACTACAAGTTCATTTTACTCTTGTCTGTCATACTTAGTTAATCTGAATATTCAAGACTTTCTACCTATAGATCAATTGATGAATTTGTTATTTACGTCTTCATTTAGAAACAATAATTAGAATAATTATAATTCTATATGGAATTTTATTATATATTCCATCAATTTTATATTCTTTTCTATTTTATAAAGTTTAATAAAATCTTATTTGAATGTGTGTGTGTGTGTGTGTGTGTGCGTGCACGTATGCATTATAACATATACAAATTATTATTGGATGTTTAAAATAGTGGATGTAAGTAAAATTAAACTTTTCATAATAGTGAATGCAAACAAAATATTTAATAGATATCATCTGTACATGCATATATAACATTTACATAAAACAAATTTTGATTTATTGCGTTATTTGATTAAGTATTATTTACAATGTGTCAAATATACATAAACCAAATACTTTAATAAGATTAAACCGTTAATTATTTAATTTTTTTTCATTATTTTAATTATTTAGATATATATATATATATATATATATATATATACATATATGTATAATAATATGTAATCGTGTAATAATGTGTTATTGAGTAGATATGAGTATAATATTAAATAATGCCAAGGACTATTAGCAGAATTTCAGTTTTGCAAACGTCGAAATCATTAACTATTCGAAAGCCTTAATATTATTCCATCCCGTTACTTGTTGGAAAAATCTTGTATCTATTATAGTTTAACAGATATTTAATAAATTAAAATATATAGGGCGATGAGTGAGAGTAGCGGTATCGCTGGGACATGGCGTTTATGACAAATTCATATTACCATGACTATGAGTTTCGCACGCGAATCTAAATCTGCGGTTATTGTGATGTCGCGCTGTTTAGAGAAGCTTTTGCCTTTCGGTAACCGCTTGCGGTTTCGCGTCAACTCTGAACGATACATCAGACTTTTAACGCTCGACACAAATTGTGCCCTCAAGTTGCGGCGGTTAATTTCGAGATACGTATAAGCGCATGTGTAGCTGTTACTTTACGACACATGTTACATATAACCTGTCTGTTGCACAAACCTTCAAAGGAGACATCAAATTCAGCATTAGCTGGAAATACAAAGTTAAAGATAATATTTTCATGTTATTATTATTATATTTTATAGAATAAAAATTTACTGTATCAGGAAGTATGTGTTATTTACGTAATGTAATTAACTTTTAAAACATTAATGATATATATATATACAATATCGTAACAAGATTTAGTACACTATAATGGATGGAGAAAGATTTGTTTTGGCCTTTTAAACCATTGAACCTTTTTTGAGATATAAAATCGAATAGAAACTGAAATTACTTAAGCAATACTGAATAATAATTAACTTTCACTATATATATTTCAGTATCAAAAATAGTCCAATATACATAATTTATTTTCTATATAAGATAAAATTTTATTTTTATTAAATAAATGTATAATAGATCTAATATATATTTATATTTTAAATTTATCATACTTCGAAAAATTTTTGCAAAAATATTCATAATTTTTAATGCAATATGTGAAGTATTGTAAACTACCATAAAATTGGAATATAGTATATTTTAAATTATATATAATTTTTTAATTTTAATAATATTTATTGAGGTATTAAACTTAATTAATATCTACATTATTTAATTTGACCTCATTAATTGAAATTGAATTTTTAGATCTCTTTTGGAAAGATTTTATTTTTATAAGATAAAATTACTTTATATTTTATGATATTTATATAATTATATCATTAAAATTACGTAATTTTATAGGTCTTAATCTTATTTTTTTATTATACAATTTATAATTTAATATAAGAATGAAAATTAATTGAAAAATTTAAACGTAATCTTTTTTCATAAAATATTTGGTTACTAATAAGATTAGTAACTATTTGACTAAAGTAAATTAAAAACAAAATATTCAATGATTGTAAAATTATTTATAAACATTTATATTTTTAGTGAAATCATTTATATCTACATATTTTTAATATATTTAGGTAGTGATAAAATTAGCCACGTGAGTAATTTATATATACATTTTTAAAATTGCGTAATTTGTATATAAAAACCTCTGTAATAATAATTGTTTTCGTGTGTATTTCGTTGCCGGTTTCAATAAAAAATAATATGAACAAGTTTAAAACTAATTAATATATATTTATGTATCGATTTATTGAATCGGTGTTAAAGTAGTAAATCAACCTCGTAAAACATGGTTTGGATGTATTCGTAAGTACTCGAATACTCAACATTATTATAATTATTTATGGGACTCTGTAATTTTTACAGATGTAGGAATAATGCTCACTTCTTATTGAATCCATTTATTTATTTTCAAAACTCTTGCAGTAGAATTTTTGTTGGATAAATATTTATAGAGTCTAGGAATTGATAATGAAAATAGCGAATACATATGTTTTAATTATATTTGTCATAGAATATAAAGGATGAATAAAATTTGTATCAGAAACAAAGAGAGAGAGAGAGAGAGAGAGAGAGAAACAATGCAAATGAAGGAGCCATCGGTACATAATTTGTCAATCTGCAATATTTCAGTGAGTTGCGAAAGAAAAGAACGAACGATAAAAAAATGAAAAAAGAGAACATAATAGAAGCAAAAGAAATAAAAACACTTTATCGTTTCACTATTATGTGTGTTCCTGAAAATTTACAATTATATATCTTACAAATATCTTTTTTTATATCTATTTCATTGCACACAATTATTTCTTTGCCATTATAATAGATAATGCTGGAATATACTTTAACATTTTTCATTATGCTTTTAAATTTAAATCTTTATTTTGATAAGTTTTAATAAATTTTTAAATCTTTGTTTTGATGAATAAGAAATAATTGTAATTTTGTAATATTTCACTAACAAATTTTGGATAATTAAAATTGTAGTTAAATTTAGTTTCAATAAATTATTTATCTAAAATTTAATACTACGATTTCTTAAAATATAGATCACGTATTACATATTTTTTAAAAATATTGAATTTTAATATTTCAAGTTTCTATATATTTTAATATTATATTTAAGCCACAATATATATCTTGTAAAAGTATATTGTTTTTTGTTTGTAATAGATTTTATTTTATTGTTTATTTATAAATTATATATTGAATTTATTTTAGCACTGTGCAAAAATATATGACTATATATATAAAAAATTATATAACTATGTTGAATAAATTTCTTTTAAATTATTTATGTAGTATCTAACACCAAATATATATTAATTCATTGTTGGATAATTATGCAGTAATTTCTTTAAATATTAAATTTTCCCTATTATATATTTAAACTAATAACTTACGTTATGATTATTAAAAAAATATTATTTTTATATTTGTTGGAGATTCCGTGGATGTTTCGAGCGGCTTAAAATAATACAATCTTCATTACATTTTCAGTATTCATTATATATATAAATTAATTATATTTTTAGTATTCATTTTATATATAAATTAATTATATTTTTAGTATGTTTATGATTGCCAGAATGTGTTAAAAAGTCGTCTTACGGTACGACAATGTCTTGTTTACAACTGTTCGAGAATCCGTTCGTCAATGAAACTCTCTATTAATAATTGTATTTAGAAATTGTATTTAATGTTGATGTATTAGAGCATTGCCCTAAGCTAGAAACCTCAAATATATATCCGTAAAAAACTTAATTACCGTACATCCAACTTCCCCTTCCTTTCTACTCGAAACTCTCCTGATAATATAAATCAAATTACTATCATACCATTTATTACTATCATACCGTTACCCCTCTCCACAGAAAAATGGAAAAGACACCTGAAAGATAAATACGACCGCACGAAAGAGGCGGCAGTTACTTTTGACTACGACTTGACCCCTCAAACTAATAAGTAAATCTCTCAACACAAGACTGCAGTATTCGCGCCAAAACTCCAACTACTCACATGTAACAATTCTCTTGTTACATTAAGCATTTGCCTAATCAAGTTCGGTCCCCATTACGGAAGCATCATCCCAATTATTGAAGTATCTACAAAATCGTATAAATCTACCAATCCTTTATATTCGGCATTCGGTGACAGAACAATGGTGCATAACCCAACAATGGAGTCACCTACTTTCGTCAGTCTACCAGTCATAGCTAAAAGTAAAAGTTATATAAAAGATTTATAAGCGACTGTGCGAGATCTCAACAATAACACATAACCACATGCAACAAGAGCTCTTCACTCAAACTCCTGACAAATCGACACTTATTATACACAACGAAATTACTCATTACAAGAAAGGCGGCAATCAACGTACAACTGACAGTCGCAACAACTTTCAACTTACAAACGCTACATCGCCAATACAGTTAAATTGGCGTTTAAACTACAAACAACTGCCGCAACTAGCTTCACACACCCAACTATAACTGACCGCTACAAGTACATCGCACTATTTAAACAAGGAAAGTAATCCATTCTTTCAGCAAATTTTTTAAGACTACAATCCCTTTTTTTAAGATATTTCAAGTTGTTACAGTTATATACAATTATATACAATTATGAGGTTATAATCCAAAGTATCGCTGTTGGCATGACATTTCATACAGACGTGCAATCCTTTATCATAATTAAGAGAAAATTGCCGTTCATTTATGTCCTTGTTGCATATTTACCGATAAGCTACCTATCTATCATAATCAACTAATATTGAGATAATTATATTTCTAGATAAATTACAGACTTATATATAAATTCCAATCACTCACAGTGAATTGATCAATGATCTGTATTATACCAAGATGAATTGAAGTCCATTGTGGTAGATTAATTTTTTGAATTATTTATAGCTTATCTTTTTTTATCATTTTTATTATATTTTTATGCAAATTTCTTAATTTATGAGAGAATAACAAATAAAATGACAATTTTAATATGATACAAAAATTTCTATTTTTAATAATTTATCATGTATAAGCATAATACAATAATAATATAATATACTAATATAATAATATAAAATGATAAAATAATAATAAAATATAATACAATAATAATATATAAACAACATTAGAATATATAAAGCTATTTTCAAATAAGTATAGTAATAATAATGATGTAAAAATTAAATTTTTACATATATATATAATCAATAATTTGTATTCCAAGTTAATTTTCATTTAATAAAATAAAGCAGTGCATATATTAAAATATACAGGATCTTATTACAATGACCTAGTTTTGAATGAAAAAATTTGCTTTTTATTACTAAGTTTTTTAGAAAATAGATGTGCTCGAGAATTAACCCAAGTGTGAATTCTCCCCAAAATATTGAATGGAAGTAACAGATAACGGTAGGCGAGACGGAGGACTGGATGCAAAATAATTGCGAGTGCGATGCGAATTTACTCATAAGTTGCTTTACTTAATTTACAAATGTCTATATATTTACTTATTAATTTATATTCAAGAATGAATGGGTGCCTTCCTTGTAATCTTGACGTTCAGTTGTAAGTTGAATGCAAATTGCTTCGAGGAGGGTTCCTTATCCTAATGATTGTGTAGTTCGTTTCTATGTTTTTAAGCCACGTATCTTGCCGTTAGCTGCCTTTATTTGTTGGACTCCAAGCTTAAGTTGCCTTTACGTGCTTATTTAAAGGCTGTATCCAGTTTTTTTATTGAAGTGTTCTTTCCTCAGCTCAAGTGTAGAGATCGAAAGAGAAATATGGTGAATGCCTCGCCTTCGCCGCTGTTTTATACTGGCGCTGATACGAGTAAGGGGCACTTGTCGATTGTCATTGTTTGTTGAGATATTTCTTAAAGTGTCAACTGCATGAGCCAAGCAGTATAATTTATGTACATCACTCCGCTTCGTCGTGATGATCACTTGTTTCTATATTTTAGAGTGGAAAATTCAGTCATTCGATCACCATTGTCTGTGTGCTATGATTGGTGCACAGCATAATTAGGGTTCGACCCTGGGCAGGGCCTTGTAAGATAATGGATTCACTTACTGCCAAATGCTGCACTGATACTCACTACTATGCAATTGACAGTGTATAAATCTTGCTTGCTTTTTCTGTGAGAACAGTTCAACTAAACCACGGGGGTGGTCAGCCCTCTTGGTGTTTTTCGAATATTTATAGCGATGATGATTTTATTTTATTTTATTAGAAGAGTTAGATTTTTGAGACACATCTGACAATAATAAACATACTGAAATTGTTTAACAGATTTCCAAACAATAACGCATTATTCAAATACTTGAAATTTAAAAAAATGTTGAAAAATATTTTTTTTAAATTGAATCATATTGTACTGTATTTTATTTAAGTGTAAACGATTAATTAATTTTTTATTTAATCAATGTTTTTAAAGTAAATGAAAATCTAATATACTTATATTGATATAAAAGTAGATATAATATTTCGAATTCGAATTACTGGACAAAGAATCTTATAGCATTAAATTTTATGTTAAACATCATATAAAAAATATAATATAATAAAATATAATATCATATAAAAATCATATATAAAATACATTTGACAAATATATTCATATAACTTATTTAATTGCAAAGAGACTATATTATAACGCACGCGCGCACATACACACCTAACTAAAATGAATATAAAAAATATAAATTCTTAATAGCATTTGACGTTTTTATTTTCCGAAATACCATGAGCACATTGAGTATATCACAAATATTTCTATAAATACTTCGCGTATGAGTATATTTATGCTTGGATAAAAGTGTTAGAATATATTAGACTGTATGCATATTCTATTGGATATTATATGGATAATTGGATTAATTAAAATTGATATTAAATGTAATATTAATTATTGTTTAACGCAAAGATATTATTTTTCGAAAAGCAAATATGTGGGGTAAAAAGGAACAAGTGAAATACGATGCTGTTATTGCTTATTTACCGTAGTAAACAAAGAAATGGTATCTCAGATGCAGTAGCGGAAATGCAAGGGACATTGCAGGAGGGGAAATATAAGTTCATTTTCCTTTGTTTACCATCAGTTACGTATACATGACCGAGTACATACATGTGTAGGCACTCTTAGAGTTTGCATTAGTACTTATTATTGTGGTTAGATGAAACTGCGTACATATCATTGGAATACGGTTAATTTTTTGAAAATATATGTTGTTTGATAAATTAATTTAGGGATATTATTAAGCCAGTCGACTATGAATTTAATCATTAAAATAATTCTCGTTTTTCATACAATAAGTCATTATTTGTCTTTATTTTTTTTCATTATTTTTTTTTCATTTTATTTTATTATCTTTTTTCTTTCATTATTTGCATTTGTCATTTTTATGTTTGTGAATATGTGCATGTACGAGTTATTTCATATATGAATTTCTACTATATAATGTATATGTATACTTTGGCAGAATTCAATTAAACTAAATGAAGGTCATTATTTTATACTAAATAGTAGGACTATATTAGATACCTGCATAATCAGTTGTTCGAGATTCTGTTTGATATCGGAGTTCTCTACTTTAATATTTCCATAATTGAAAGTGTTTATTTAGTGTGTTTGTATTATGACCAACAAAACTTGTAAATAGTAATTCATTTGAATGTCATTGTAAATAGTTTGTCAACTATGTACTCTACCTCCCATTTCTTCTAATTCCTACCTTGATAATTTAAACTCTTTGTATTTAAATCCACCAATCAAAATTAATAGAACACTGGAAAATTTCTAACTGACTTTACCCTTTTTAAGAAAAAACAAAGAACTGATCGGCTACATAGATACGAACGCACGGACAATACGACAGTTACTTCTTACACTTCGAATCTTACATTATTAATCTCATTATTGTACTTGGTTGTTTTTATAAGTACATGATTAACTCGAGGCAAGACTGCAATTTACATTATAATTGTCTTAAAATAAGTAAAGGGGAAGAGTAATCGTATTGCTTGACGCCCATTGAGCAGTTTATAGTTGAATAATATATTCTATTTGAACGTAGATATATTTATTTACGATTCCATTCACTTAGTAGCGCGCAATCACTGAAAACATATATCTCAAATAGAATCTCTTCTCATGAAGCAGTGGACAGTTTAATAATTAATACATATATATTTATTAATAATCTCGCTCATTAAGAAGCAGGAAGATAGACGATATATACTTATTTACAATTTTCGCTTAATTAAAAGCATAACTTATCTACTGCAGTGACTCCTACTGAATTTATACAAAGCTTTAATTAATTGCTGTTTTGTAAGAGGTAACTCCACTATTTGTAACTACAGTCCTAATAATAACCCACACCTATTAAATTTTTCCATTAAATAAATATCTATAATTCTTATTAATTCCAAACCTCAACTCACAACTCCTTTCGTCTTTCATTATTACGATGTCAATACCTATTATATTAAATAACTTTAATAAACAATTGAAATTACATTAAATGTAGTTCGAAGATTCTTTTCTTGGAACCTTCTTCTATCTCCTTCGTACGGGTTTAAAGTCCCAAACATTAGTGTATATCGAAAGAATTTTCTATTAATATCACTAATATTTGAAAAATAAATTTAATTAATTATTATGAATTAATATTTGATAAAATTTTTTGATTGTCTAAGAATACCATTCATTTACTTTATTTTTAGTTAATTCCACAATATACTAATGTATAGTTGTTTATATATTTATATAAATTTAGATATAATTAAGAATTTTAATTTTTAAAATCTAAAATTGATGAACCTATATTTTAAGTTCTTAAAATTATCAGATATTTATATTTAAAAAATTAATTAGAAGAAAAATAAAAATTAAAAAGTATTTTATAATTATTAAATAACAATTATAAACACAGAGCTGTCCAAGACCGAAGCGATGATTGTACCATATTCAAAATTATTTATATTTATCATAATATGTTAGTAATTATAATGTCAGTATTTTTCAAAAATTACAATTTATTACTGTAAATAAATAAATTATAAATTCATAGTTAAATGTCTAATTTAAATAATGAAAAAATGATTAAATTAAGAGCTATTGTTTACCTAATAAGAATATATTTTCAATTTAAGTAGTTTAATTACTAATATGACTAATATTAATATAGTATCAATTCAAATGATAGAACCTACTTGAATAATTATTTGATATTGATAATAATCGATTAATAAATCAACTACCAAAATTATGAGAAATTACTTATTTGTTAGCAATATTAAACAATGTGTATGATATTGGAAATGAGGAAAATTTTTATATGGCATTGTATTTTGCGCAACTTAATTTTCTTGGCCTTTGTTTTTTATGATATTTAATTCAAAATTCTAGCCCTTGCTATATCATAGATTATTATTCAAACGGCTATAGATTATTTCATTTTCGCTGCTGCCGAGGCGACGGATTGCTGATTACCTCTAATTCCCTCTCTGTTTCCATAGGAACGATATCTATTCGTTGATTTCACGGATATAGCAATAATTTCGAGTATAATTTTGAGGATCCGGTGAGTGTGTTTTCATTAATTTTTATTAATAGTCGTTTTTCATGCTTGAAGAGTTTTAAAATTTACAATTATTTATTTCCTATTTTATTTTATTTCGATTAATCATAATTCCGAAGATTTGTTTAAACATTTTATTCGGCTGGTATCAAGTATCTAATTATATTTACATTTAATTTAATTATTTAGTAAAGGTAAATTATTTTGCAAAAAGCATAAAAATATAACACATTTTTCTAAAAACAACTTAAGGAAGCGTCTATAAATTAAAACTTTTATTACACTTGTTAGTAATAAACTTTCATGATAGCTCTAAAATATTTTTGTTTAATTTTTGCAATATTTTTTCTAAATCTTGAAGATATTTTCAGCGTTTACCTTTTATTAGTTTTTATAAAAAAATTTTTAATTTTTTATATATTTTTTTTATTTTTACTGAGTATAAGATCAAAAAATACAAATGCATGAAAGTATTTGTGTTCATTAAATAATTAATATATATTTATTAGAAAAATAAATATTCATAAATTACCAAATATTAAGAAAATAAAATAAAAATCTAGAAAATACAAAATTGTTTATCACATTGGTTATTGCATTTTTTTGTTTTTCATTACTACATTATAATATTCAATCCTAATCTAGGTGATACAATAAAATTCAATTTTCATTGTATCTCAAACACGATTGGTCTAATCTTTTCATATAACATTTTAAATATTTCTAATGAAATTTGTGTGTCTAACTTATAAGTTAAGTACGAGCAAATAATTTTTTATACGAAATTATTTATATAAAATGTATATATATTGAATATTTATATATTGTCTATATTATTATATTATATATTGAATATATATTCTAATATTCCAAAATACCATCATTTAAAAGATAGGTTATCTATTTTTATATATAGTAATATAAAATGAATAAAAATATTAAACAAAAGATATTAAGAAATACGAAGACGGAGAAAAAGAAGAAGGATAGTAAGAGTAGAGTAGAATAAACAATGTGTGTGTGTGTTTTTTTTTGTGTGCCTGTGCGTTTGTGCGCACTTGTGCGCATATATATTTATTGACTGTATAAAAATTAAACATTACATGCACGAGAATCACTAATTGCGAAGTCATGATTAATATGTCATAATAAATAATAAATAAATAAGAGAAAAATTTTATTCATATAAATTAAATCATGTGTATATGAAGTCATTGTTATAAAATTCGTTGGGATATCAAGAACATCTCCATTTTGACAGATCGTTATGAAATTGTGATGACAATTACAAAAATTAACTATTTGCAAATTTACCAATGATTTTTATGGATACATAATAATTTCCTTTATTTTCAAATTTAAGAATATGTCAAATTTCATTAAACAATTATCAATTACTTTAATATTATCAATTCAATTTATCAATTCATATATCAATTACTTTAATAATTATCCCACCTATCTCTACCCTCCTCTTTTAACTCAAGGGTATGTACATATAATCGAGTGCATTCGCTTTATGAGTTATATTGTCGCGACTTCAGTTACGCCTTTCCTTCTTTTTTATTTATCTACATCTCAAATAGCATAGAAAATAGATGGAAAATAGGTAAAAAATACATAGAGCATAGAAAACTCTGAGGACTTATTTCGTTTAATCATATTTCTATCCTCTTCTTTCTACTATCCGTCTCTCTCCACTCGCAACTTAGAGAGAGAATTCACACACGGGTTAAATCCCGAATAGTATTCTTTAAATAATATTGTAGATTAGATAGAAATGATATATAATACCGGCAACTATAGGGGAAAAAAATGAAAAGATTTTATATAAAACGAAATAATTATTTATTATTTAAAAATAGAATAAATATTAAATAAATTTTTATTTCAAAATATTTTGTATACAATTTAGCACATAAATCAAGAACATTTTAACAGTACATTAGATAAACAAGCACTTACTCTTATGGTACATGATATATGATAATATAGTATAACAAAAACTAATTTGCACAATGAGTATTTTATTAAAATACTTTCTATTAATTAATTGGAACAATATTGCACTATAATTATTAATAGCTCGCAATAAAAATACTCCTATTACTATATTTATATATTGCAATTAAATCTTTTGTGCATAAAATATTTATGATGATTTTGTAATTCAATATCTTTAAAAAAATTTATTGATATATACTTTAAAGAAAATACTTTGGAAAAATGTTGATATGAATATTGTAAATTAATCAGATTTTGTGATCATATTCTTCGTCTTAAAGAAAATATTATTGTTTTTCGTATGATTAAAAAACTTATAGTTTATAAATACATGAGCAATTTTTTTATCAAAACGTATAAAATTAAAAAATTCTATATATTAAATATTATATATTTGTTATATACATATATCTGTTCTATAATAATATACTGTTCAGGAAGCAATTAGAAAGTACTGATTTAATTATATATATTTGCAGGAAAATACTAAATATTTTATTAAATCAATTTATTTGATTTAGTATTTATCACGTTAAACATATATTAATCGATTATCATATATTTAATTAGATGATAATTTAATTTTAAACAAATATAGCAAATATTAGCAGATAATCTTATTGTACTATACATGGTGTGTCGGAAAAGTTTTAAGACTGATCTCATAAAAACAAAACGCTTTATTGTATTGAAAAACTGTTTTCGGTTTATTCAGAATTAGTACATTGCTCATTTATACACGGTTGAAAATGATTATAAAACAATCGAAGCAATTGAAAAACTCATTTTCGGTAGGGGTCGATCACGGTGCTTCAAATGTCCTCTATCGAATAAAGAAGGTGAGCTTTCAATTTCAGTTTGAGTTTCGGGAATAGCCAGAAGTCTGACAACTAAATCCGGGAAAAAACCTGGGTGTTTCAGTACAACCATGCTCTTCTTGGAAAAAACTCCTTAATAATTTGCATTTGTGTGCAGGAGCATTGTTATGAAACAAGACCCGCTCCTTACATTTGGGCCTTACACGTAAGAGTTGTTTGAGGATGGGGTTCAATATATCGAGATAATACAGACTATTGATTATCTGGATTCTTTGAAAACGATGCCACGAGAATAGAAGAAAACTGTGAGCAAGGTTTTGATTCTGCTATTTTTCTGGCGACATTTCTTTGGTTTTGGATCGTCTACATCCATCCTTTTGGCACTTTGACGCTTGGTTTGTGGCTCATATTGGAAACACCAATTCTCGTCCCCGGTTACAATATTTTTAAGGAATATGACGTCGTTATCAACCGTTTCTTTCACGTCGAAGCAGTATTCGACTGTTATCGTCTGCTGATCGTCGTTGAAGGTGGGGAATAAAATGGGTGCAAGTCTTTCTCTTCCGAAAATCTTTCACAAAAATGTCGTGTAAGGTATTCTTAGATACGCCAATCATATCCCCAAATAATCGATTCGATAAACATCGATCGGTCTTCAAGATTTTGGCCATTTTTCTGATATTGTCTGCGCTACTCCCTTCTTTTGGACGTCCCGGCTAAAAATCGTCCTCAGTTTCTTCTCGGCAATCTTTGAAAAGTGCAAATCATCGAAAAACAATGGTACGAGATATAGCTTTCTGTCCATGTGCTTTTGATTTTGGAAAAGTAAGACTGTAAACAGAGCATATATACTAGACATCGAAAATTTTCCAGGGTGATTCAGTTTTTACTTACTTATTTAATACAATTTTTTACGCAAAGTTATAACGTCTGTATTAAAACTTTTCTGACGCATCGTGTATACTAAAGCATAGAAGTAAAGTACCTCCAGAAAATATATTTTGATTATCCTTTAAAGGGGTTTTTTATATGATCTGAAAATGAAACGTAAAACTACAGTGAAATTTATTTAATTTAGAATACATAAAATTATGTATATTCTATTGTTTGAAAAATCTAATATATTAATGAATATTATCACTAATGTTTTTATTTATTATTTTGTATTACATTTTTACTACCAAATAAAATTCATAATAATGTAAAATCTAGAATTAATGAGAAATGTATTGTAAAAATATAAAAAAAATATTTTGTAATTTGTCTAGAATTATAAATTATTAATTTAGTTATAATATAAATTTTATAACTGAAATAAAATTCTGCTTTCTATTCTTTCATGATTAAGGGTACATTGGTATATAATTGTAGTTTAATGAAATACAATGAATTTTATATATAGAAACGAAGAATTAGAAAATAAAAATAATTATTCAAATAATATTTGAAGAGAAATTATTTCATTTGGATTTTTAAAAAATAGTTTTATTTAAAAAAAAAAATTATATTGATATATTAGACGCTGAAAAGTTTCATATGGATCATAGATATTCATTTACGTTCTTTTGAAAGATTCAATATATTTTAAAAAATAGCTGGGTATAAATAGTTTTTATACTTCTAAGATAATCTTCAGCAAATTTTTCCTAAAAAAATATTTAATGCAATTAAGGAGTACAAAGTTGCTGAATTATTATTCAAGAAAGAAGTATATAAGTATGCACAAAAAAGGATTTTTTGTAAAACAAAATATTAGTAAGCTGATGTGTATTATAATTTTAAAATACAAATCTAAATTATATGAGTACGAGAAAAAATTTATTAATTTTAAATATTTAAAATATATTTTATTCTATTTATTACAAATTGTTATATATATATATATATATAAGCTTCTGAAGCTTCTGCACTATTAAAAGATCTTTAATTTTTAATATACTTTTATATGTAATCAATAGTTATTGTTTTCTATAATCATATTAATATGCATGGAAGTAAATTTTATAAGATTAAATTATTCTTTTCAAGGAAATGAGAGAACAATAAATTTTACAAGGAAATGTAAATTAATACTCAATCAAATAAAAATACTCCAAAAAAAAAAATACTTACGAGTAAAGAGGAGGTCCCAAACCATCTTTAAACCAGAAAACCATATCGAGAGTATCGTATCCGAGCGCCGTTATGTTACAAGGCAGTTCTATAGCTCTTCCTTCTACCACATTGATATTAAACACAGGTACTGTAAAATAAAGAATTTAATATCATAATAAAGATGAATTAGTGTCTAATAACTACTCATATTATTGCATATTTCTGTTACAGCAAGAATATGATGTAACAATCATAATATTAAAAAATATTATTTTCATCTACTTAAATTGATATGTAAAAAAATGAAATTGAGTTTTTTTAGACATCATATAAACAATTTTATTACTTATTATAAACAAAAATTGTATAAAGCATTAAGTAGCTTGCTTTGAATATTAGCAAAAATTATTTATCAGACGACTTGTGTGCATGTGTCTACGTGAGCTAGTTTGTAAATTAATTTGTAAATTGTAAATAGTCAAAATTAACAAGTTTGCGGTTCGTATGACATCTTGAATATTAAAGGTAGATTTCTACACATTAAAAAATTCAATACATTGATAATTTGTGCTGTGCTCATAATTATAATGTAGACGTAGTCGTGATAAAGTTATAGATATGCAAAGCAACAATATGAGAAAGGGGAAGAGTAAACTAAACCAGGAAATTCGAATGGGATTGATAACCGAGGAAGGTCTATTGGCCTTGTCTAGTGAATAAGTGCATCCTGGATATCTTGTTGAATAATGAGAACATCATTGCTAGAGCTCCTAGCATGGAATACCAAATACTTTATTTCAAACATTATGTCAATACTGCGTTAGTTTTGATCTTGTTAAACAGCATTAGTAGAAAGAAGGGGCTGAGCTTCAAAATGAACTCAAGATGTTTCCGAAGTATCAGTCAAATAAATGACTGACTTGATTAACTGATGGTCCTTAAACTTACACTATGGTATCTTATCTCACTATCCTAAGCATACAGCTTAAATTTGGTCAAATAATTATACTTTAACTGAGTTAAGCGTGTAGTTATGTATCTTGGTCAGTATTAAGTCAAATAAAAATCTAACAATGATCATTGCTGACAGAGTAGTTAGCGGAATTCTTGGTAACATTGATGTTATGTTAATATTCGAATCAAATCATCCTTCGACCCCTTTAGCAACTCCTACGACGATGCACATCAATGTCTACTAGACTTGCCTATGTGTATTCAAGCGAGACAACGCTTATGGTAATTTGTACAAGGAATTGGTTGCAGACTACCAACAACTTGGCCATGTGTCGAATGTTACTGACATTTCCACACACCAATATCAATATTTATCATATCACTTAAACGAGACAGTGCTTCCACCAAACTTCTGGTGGTTTTCAATGCATCTAGTGCCTCTTCCTCAGGCCTATTACTCAACGCTTCAAGCATACAGGAGCTGATTTACACCTTGGTATTTCAAATGTATTATTATGGATTGGACAACATAGGCAGTTATTTGCAACCGACATCACGAAGATGCACAGATTTGCATAATCCCGTGGCTTAACGAACATGATAATGAAGTGCCATTTCAACTAACCACGAATACCTATGCTATGAAGGCCGTTCCATTCTTAGCAGTAAGAACACTCCTCTAGCTCATCGAATACGAGAGTGATAAATTTCCATTAACTGTGTCACCCATAACATCAGGTAGATATGTCAATGATAGCTTTAGAGGAGCTATCATATATCATAGCTATCAGCTATCAGAAATTTCTGTATAACTCGGTAGTCTCTGCGTAGCTGGCGGTTTTCCACGATATATTCAAATGTTATATCAATTAAATAATTATATAATTATAATTATGATGTAAATAATTAATAATTAATTTTAATAATTAATTAATTATATCGATTAAACGCAAACGACGGAAAGGGTTCTTAGATTACATCTGACGAATACATAACAGCTAGCAACAAGCAGAAGATAGGTTTATCGTTACTTCAAAGGATTTACACGAGAAACCAAGAAACCTGTCCAAAAGGATAGTCTTGTCTGAAATTACTAAAATATTCGATCCTCTACGTTTTGTCTTCCCTGTAGTAATCAAAGCCAAAAAACACTTGCAGCAGCTCTGGTTGCATAAACTTCAATGGGATAATCTACTGACTAATGATGCAGCCATAGATTGGCTAAGCATCAGAAAGAAACTCAATGAATTATTAACAATTTCAATTCCACGATGAGTAATACTTGTAGTAATTCAACAGTTGATTTACATAGTTCTTCAGATGCTTCAATGGTATGTTCGAAAACAAAGGTAGCCCTATTCAAATATCTCACTATTGCAAGAATGCAGCTGACTGTAGTATTAATGGCATCGAAACTTTTGCTTTATGTCCGAGCCACATTGAAAATGGACGTGAAGGTATTTCGTACATAGACGGACTTCCAGGTATCTTATCATGGGTCAAATCAAATCCAATCATCATTGTTGGCAGGATTTCGTAAGGAACTAAGGCTCAATAGCAATACGTCCCTGGTCTATCCAATCCAGCTGATTGCGCATCTAGAGACATTTAAGAGAAACAGCTGCAACACAATACTCTTTGATAGCATGGACCACCTTAGATTCCAAAAAAAGAATCATCGCCGACTCAATTACAACTAAAGTCCTAAAACAGAGCATACATAATAACAAAACCAAAATGTCATTGGGACATCATTCACCGACATTACAATCTTAATAAACTTTGAAGAATCACTGCTTCGTATAACAGGTTCATCGCACGTTGGAAAGGACGAAACGAGATTATTTTGGACTTGGGCAACCAACTTGGGCAACTTGGGGAATTAAGGCTGCTTAATTCCCTTGTGAATTCCAACAGCTCCAGATGGAGTCATACGAGTCGTAGATCTCCCGAAGAAAATAAGCACTTAGATATCCTGTCCCGACGTTCTCAACTAACCATCATAATTGCCGAAGCTCATTTACAAACACTATATGGAGGCATACAACTAACACTCGCCCATGTCCGGTAACGATATTGGAACGATAGAGGTTGAACCCCTGTAAAATCTCACATTTTATACTACGACTAGGCTTTGCCGTTAGCAATTTATTCAGAAATGGGTTCAACAATTTTGGAACAGATGATAATAGATAATATACAGGCACGGCTGTGTTTCTATCTTTTTAAGACGACCGCCTAATGTCCACATATTGCGTGAATCGATGGAATTTAAGAATGGGAATTCTAAATATATATCTACGCAAATGTATTTTCATTGCATAAGTTTCAAATTTATTATGGAATTTATTTATCTTATTCGTATTTACAAGAATTCTGAGTATTATATTACTACTTATAACTTATCGTTACTATTTATTTGTACTATTTATTATCTGATTTTATGAAAAGTATAAAACAAAAAATCTAATAAAATATAATTCCTTGGAGTACTTTAAATAATGAGAAATTTTATTATATTTTTTATTTCATATAATTTCATTTTCACTTATGTTCCAGTATACTTAATGTTTCTAATACTTAGAATATAAAGAAGAAGACATACGAAATTAAAGAAGAATAATAAGTCAGATAAATAAAAATAAAAATAAGCAAATAGTAGAATTTAAATATCTTTTATTTATAGTACTTATTTGTATGTTTTATTTATAGTGCGTAATTGTTCGAGATTCCGTTAGTTTGTCAACCGTCGGTACTACCTCTTTGTTTATAAATTATTTTCAAAATATTCAATATGCTTATGATTGCCAGATGTGTCCAAAAGGTCTACGAATATGATCAGAAAGTACCTCGAGTATTACTTGTCTCTCTATCTTTTTATGACCATTTAAAGATCGGGTTTACTCGGACTGCGCCTCAAAAGATTTAGTGATCAATATAACCATCATGTGTCATGCAATACGAGTCTACAAAAATAATGAACAAGACCTTCTAGACATAATAGGATAATTATCATACGCGATAATTTCTTAACGAACCGTCTCAAATTCAACAAAAACCCAACGATGCTTCGGTTGGTAAACCTACATCCCAAAGCGCTACCACCACTTCACTTCCGGCACTTCAATGCCCCCCCCCCTTTAAAAGGTCGTTGACACTATTTGTTTATACTCAAGGAGCGGGGTTAAGACATCAAAACTAAACAGCAAGCCTGCTGCGCTTCAGAATTCACTCAAAGATCACGCTCTCAAAAATAATCTTACATTAGTCTTGCAATCAAACAAGCGATTCTCAAACAAAATCGGCATCATTACTTTAAAGTCTCAACTCGACGCTGGTACAAGGTCGCTGCATGTTACATAACGAGCGCTACATTACGACTGTGCACCACATCAACAGGAGCCTACTGACCTGAGATCTGCATCTATCTTCCTTCCAAGGCCAACTGATAAACGCTGCATACATTGCTAACGTGAACCAGCAATCCGAGAAAGGCAAACGCATAGAAACGTAGACCTAAGTCAAGTATCGATACATACACATAAATTACTGGATAAAACGCTCCCACGGCCAAAAGGCTAACACATAATTGAACGGCACGAGGTACTTTAGAGCTTGTTGCCAATAAACAATTAAACAATCAGTAAGACTAATAGGCGTTGTTAAACACCTTAACTTCACTCAAAGCAAGTGAAGGCCAATAGAATCAATTTACGTGTGATTTTTGCGATTGCAAGGAACATATTACTCAAGACAAAAACCACATTATATTTCTTACTATATCTTCTATCTCATTGTAATAAACACTATTTTACAGTATTACATTCAACCACTGTGACTTCCTGCTATTTTTTCCCTTCCACTATCGGCCACCAATTTGAGGAGAGTTCGGCATCGGGTCAGTTCCCCAACAGTAATTGCATTTTAATGCTGTATATTGACTTAAAGTGATAATGTGGTTAAGTACAAATATCTAAAGCGAATTTAAAGTTATGATTAAAAATTTGTATAAACATATATACATATATATATATACTTTCAGAATTATAATATTTATTTACTTTAACTAATATCTTGAGAACGGTTTGATTGTAATTGATCTTTACGATCAAAACAGTAAGTAAGATAAGTGATGATTGCACTCAGAAAACAGGTACAAATCAAAAAGTCATTGTTACTTGTAACCGGGATTTTTATAATATAGGACGATGATGAAATGAAATTTGCGAGTATGTAATGTGCAGTTTGAGGGTATCTGCAAAGTATTGAATACTTAATTAGCAGTAAATTGATTAATATATCCTTGATCGGATATATCATTGCTAATAGTACTACAAAGATACTTGGATCTTGTGAAGCCGATTCGGACAATAAGTTGCCTGCCACTAATAGTGGTAAATTACTAATAAATAACTGTTTAAAGAAAAGTAACTACCTACAGCCACTCTTGCAGTCTACCTTTATTGATATCATCCCGGCTTCCTGGAGTTGTATTCATTGTGTCAGTTTTTGAGATTGAGGTACGTAGATCGATTCACAGTCAGTATCGGTTATATTTGAGCTGGACCCTGGGCAGGCTCTTGAGAGGCAAATGAATCATTGTCTTGCTGCTAAATGTTGCACTGATAATCACTGCTGCGCAATCAACAACGTCTAAACCTTGGCTGTTCTTTTCGTAGGATCAGCCCGAGCATACCACGGGGGTAGTCCAATCTCTCGATATTTATACTCTTTATTTATAATCCTTTTAGCAATGTTGATTTTACTTTGTTTTAAAAAAAGACACACGACAAAAAATGGGGACACTAAAAACACTAATCCTAGAGAAAGGTAGTAAACAACCGGTCCAGTTGTGCTCGTAGTAGGCGAAGGCTGATCCGGTACATCTGGCAATCGTGAATACGCTGAATGTTTTTACAAATTTTCCAAACAATAAAGTATTATTGAGAGACGTTCTAGGTTCCTACGGAATCTAGAATAATAGTTTAAACATTATTTAATAATTAATATTTTATATGGGTAAAAAATATCATTTATCTTTCTATAAAACATTTAATATTCAATATTATATATTTTATCAAATCCTATATGATTTTGAATTAAACTAGGACATATTTTATTGAAAAATGCCATCAATTACTATTCACGTATAATATAATACTATAAATTTTAAAATTGTTTATACTCAATTTATATAGTATTTATTATAGTTAATAGTACGTGTATAATTTATACTTTCATTTATAATTTATCCTTGGTATTTAGCCAGAATGTTGATTATAAAATAAACTGAATATATTTTCCAAACTATTATATGGAGCACCGTAAATGCCAATTATCAGTCGAGTATATTTATAATACTACATGATATAATAGTACTCTTTTTATAGTCAGTTTTCAAGATATTTTAATCAATTTAAATATAATTTATTTTTAACGGTAGTATTAATAAATTCCATATTGTTTTTTGCTTATTTGCCCTCTTTTTCATGCTTTTTATTTTTGATTCTAACTATATTTCTATGATAGTTCACTTGCTTAATTCCAATCTTCGGTATTTTCATGATACCGAGATTAGTAGTTTAATTTTCATCAAGCTCGAATGTCATAATTAAAGTAACGAATGTGCCTCATCGAATTTAATTAACGTAGTAAAGCTAGTAGTTCTATATTATTATCCACTAAATTGTAATATAATGTAAATATGCGAAATTAGAAAGGTAGGGAGAGAAAACGAGGCTGGGCAAGTAATGTTAATATACTAATGCTGAATTAAAGACTCAATATATAATTTATTTGATTTATATTATATATATATATATATATATTGTGATCCAAATAAATAGTCAAATATACTCATATACCATGGATACTATAAATAAATGTATCTATATAAATCATATAAAAATATGATAACAAATTTTAATGAATTTACATATTTTTACATAATAATTAATGTAGTACGTGCCTTTGCTTGAAAAAGTTTTTTCTAATTTAATTATTACGTGGTTATATAAAAATTTGAATATCATCACATGATAATTTAAAATACAAAAACAGATAATTAGTTAAGAGACGAAAACTTCAAGAAAAAATGAATACTTTAAAAAACTAAAAGTATAAAAAATATGAAGATAATTAGTTTATATTTATTTCCATTATTTCAAGTTTTCAACTTTTGTTCGTTAACTTACTATCAACTAATTTCCATTATTATTTGGAGCATGGATAAGCGAATAACTGGACTGATGAGCGTAAAATTTTTTTGGTTTGAACTATTCACTCGGTGATAGTTTTCTCTATTAATGCCAATTATCATAACTTTATTATTTTTATGATTCGAGAAATATATCACCTTAATCTTTATTTTGACTGATCTGATCTTCTCTCTTTTTTGGAGTCTTACGCAATAAATTTCATTTCTATATTCGTTACCTACTTTATTTATATCAAGTTGTGTCATGCTAAATTTATATAAATATAAAGTTATTCAGAAATACATTAAATACTTTTAAATACTATACCTTCAGTATTTGGAAGAAATTTGAAAATTATGTATCACAAAATAATAGATTTTTACTTTATTGATTTTAACACTACATAAAAAATTTTATTTATATATTTAATTTGATTAATATGAACATTTTATTTTTAAGAATAACAGTAATATTTTGTAATAATTTGTAATGTAAAACAGTAATAATTTGATTAATATGAACATTTTATTTTTAAGAATAACAGTAATATAACTGCGAAAATTTGGTTTAGTATTTTATGATTCATTGAACAGAATTTTTTGATTATTATATGCATTAAATTTTCTCTGTAGATATGATAATGATACAAATGATTCAATCTTGGTATTTTTATTCAGTTCAATTTCCATTCGTTGTCCAATCACAAATTGTTATGGCTGTGAATTATCCAAAAATTGAGTTTTCTTGACAAATAAATTTCCAAGTTTCTCTTCATCTTAATTCTTCGATTAAAGAATTGCGACAAATATATATTTAAGCGCTCTTTGACTTCTTCTCGACTCTAATCTTATAAGATATTAGAAGATTAAATAAAAAAAATGAAATACATGGATGATTGAATTTAAAAGTTATAATATTGTATTAATTATTCACAACCGTCGCTCTTGTTAAATTTGTTTGGACTCAATCAATAAAGCAGAGAGAAATATATATGGTATAACATATCGTATATGCAGAAATTTTTAATCAAGGGCGCTGCAAGCTGTCGTTACAATTGATGTACATAATGTAAAAACTTAACTCGTTTAAGTTTTAACTAAAAATTAAACTCGTTAATATAATGATCTTAAATTAAGCAACTGCTCATAGATTTTGACACTTGAAAAAATTTCCAATTCAGTTTTTCTCCAATACTTGTCAGTGGAGCACAAGAAAAAAAATTAAAATTCGTAGGGAAAAAATATTATTATGAAACTAGGAGGATTTTGTAAAAGTTTTGACTACTTAATATTATGCAGATTAGTATATTGACATAAAAAGTCTTGGAGTTACTACTCCTTCACCATTTGAGAGTACATACATATAATATATATAATAGAGTAATTAGACGTTTTATGATGCAGTTGAAATATATGATATATGATGGTGGTTGGGCTACATTGCAACTTTTGCGCGGTTGTACGTGAAAATTCATATTGTCAGTAAAGACTGAGCATAATCGTAAATTTAGATTTCATTCTTTGAAAAATATGATAAATGTAAAATAGAAAAATAGTGTAAGAATTTGCTATAATCCTTTGTTGGTTTCAGAAAAAATTATTCTTTAAGTTGAATTGATTGAAATATATTTATATAAATTGAATTATCGAAGAAAATTGAATTGATTAAAGATAATTTTAAAGATTATAAACACCATTTAAGAATTCTGTAATAATCTAGATTATGTTATATTATATATAAAAAAGAAAATATAACTTATCTTACGTATCAAATTTTTGTTTATTTTTAATGAAAAGAATTTATTTATACTATATACTTGAAAATACAAAAAATTAGGATTAATTGTAAAATGCTTTAAAGAATTAAAGTACTATTGACATATAAATGAAAATGTCAAGCAACGTATTTACATTTTTAACTATAGAAGGTTATTGCAGGTATTTTATTAAATATTGCAATTGATCTTATTTTTTAAATTTACTTAGAAAATAAATTTAATTAACAATAAATCTTCTAAACGTGAACTATTTCAATTACAAAATTATTAAATATATACAAATTTAAATATTAAATTTAATATTAAAAAGGATTTTTAAATTTTAATTTTCCATCGTATATATATATATATATATGTATATGTATATATGATCACTCATAAATAGCATAAAAAAAGGAAATAATTAATTTTAGAATAGGATTGAGAAAAAAAATTTAGAAATATATATAGAAGATTGATATGTGGTGCTCCTTTAGTTTCCGCTTCCGTTATAATAGTCTTGCATGCGCCAGTAATTTAATATTTCGTATTAGTGTTGCTTAACTTGTGTGTTGCTCATCCTTTCATCGCAACCTCGCACGCCTACATTATAAAGGTATCGTAAGGGGAGGAGAGAAAAAACAGCGGGGTATTGTAGCACGACTCGCGGGACATTGAATTATGGACTACGGAAGGGAAGTCGTGGCCACTTCCTGATACAATATAGTTTGCACACAATGACGGTACAATGGTCACCACGAGATACCGGCGCCCTTTCGACGAGAATCAAACTGCCTGTTTAAACGCCCTGCATGCATACAAGTGACGGACGAGCACCTCATCCTATTGCTTCCCTATTCATCCTCCGCAAATACTATACCCCTCATTTTATGAGCAGCTTCGATCTTCTACCCATGTGAACTGATGGAAACTTTAATTCTGGTCACAGATGCGATTTAATAATTGGAAGTGAAAATAGAAAGTAGAAAACATCACGCTCAAGGAAAATATACGTGGTTATTATTTAATATAATTTTTTTATATTACTATTTCAAATAGTAATTGTTAGTTATCAATTGATATAATTAAAATTTAATTTATATTTATTCATTAGCCTACATTTCTTTAAAGATAAATATTTTATTTGTAAATTAATTTCATATTTTTTAAGCAACAATTTGTAATTTATTGAGTCGTTATGATGAAATTATATATAATTTAATTTAATCATATGTGAAAAAATCTATTAGTTTTTTATTTTTTAATAGTTTTTTTTTTTAGTACTATTTCATTAAGCCTTAATGATTTACCGTGAAACCTGATTCTGTTTTTCTGTAGTTAAATATAATTAGTTAGAGTTAAAAAAAAGTTAGTTCTCGAATTATAAAGTTCTGTAAAAACATTGCTTAATACTAATAACAACTTTCATATTAGACTAATAACGACATGGATTCTGATTGAAAGCCGTGAAAAATGTTAAGGAATATTTTTTCAACCAATATTAATGCCTACATCAACTTTGAAAATATACATGCGATACAATGTGAATGTGCAAAATTTTAGAGGTTTTAAAATTATTTATTCGTATTAAATTTTGTTAACCGTTTATAATTGAAATTAAAAACCATCGTTTACATGAATTTTCACATTCTTTGATAAATAACGCATCAACATTAAAAGTTGGATATTTATTCTAAAGAAAGTTGTATATTTTTCAGAGTATCGCATGAATTTAGCGCATATAAATAAGTATGTATACTAATACATTACCAGCAATAGCGTTAAATTGAATTAATTGTAAATTAAAGAAAGATAAAAGGGAGAAGATTAAAGAACTTTATTGATAGAAGGGAACGAGGTAGAAAGAGAGTTTCTCGATGAAGAAAGGGAAACTTTTTGAAGAAACAAAAGTAAATAAAATAAAGGATAGGAAAAAAAGGTTGATAAGAAGAAAGGAAAAGAAAAGAACAATGTAGGAAGGATAACGACGAAGTTATTGATTTATAAGTGAAAAATATGATAGGGGAAGAAGGAGGCGTAGATCTGAAGTAAGGATTTGACTCAACTTATCCACACTTCATAAACTTTAAACAATGTTTATAAACTTTGTCTTAAGGATTCTAAATGTAAATTAAGAATACGATAGCAGATTCATGCGATGAATGAAATTATTATGTAGTTAATAGTTTCAACACTAATTATATTTTAAATGCAAAACCAGAAGTATCAATGTACTTTACTTAAATATGAAATTTTGTATATTACAAATATTTAACGTTTTATTAAAGTTTAAGTCAATTTAGTAAATTCAAAATTATTTTAAATTTTTACTGTAAGAATACTAGTTTAGTGTTTTATTAAAACGAAAATAAAAAATTGGTGGATATTATTATTAAAAGATGATTTTAGTAAACATCAAGAGAATTATTAATCTTCTATATTATTGATTAGAATAATAATAAATCATTTTTTAAATTGTAAAGTATTAATTGATCCTTTTAGTATTTTTTTTCATTTATTCTTGTATGTGTATCAATATTTGTTTTTCTTACAATGACATCTATAATTTACAATAATTCATCCTTTATTTTTATTTTTCTACTTCTATTTTTTATTTTTATTATATATTTCGAGCATTAACCAATGAATTTATTCAGATAGTTCAGTATATTTTTCACTTTAGATTAAAATGAAAACAAAAGATTTTGTATTGAAACAAAGTTTTGTTAAATACATTTTTGCTAACACATACTGAACTATTTTAAGTATGCAATATAATGTACTAAACTACCTATTTTTAAGTTTACAAATACCTATTTTTTATAACTTTCACTCAATTAATTAATATCAAATTTAATTTTTAAAACAGTTTAATAACAATATATTATACACATATAATTATGTTGGTCTGCGTATAAATTTTTCATTTTAGACTAGTATTTTTTGATCTATTTTTCATTTATACATATCTCTTTTAGATTGAAAAATAAAATTAATAATAAAAAATAAAATTGAAATATAATATTAGTAAACAAAAATAGTTGAATAGACTGGTACAATTTCGTTTATTCAACTCTTTGTGAACTGTATACTTTACAATGCTAATCATATGTTTGGATGTATTTTAACGCAAGCGATCTTGCTTACATACATATGAAATTTTTATGAATTTGTATCTATATATTTGTTTATATATTGAATTACAATATTGTATGCCTATATTGAAGTGCATTTTTTTGTATGTCGGCCAGTGAATAAGTTTCTTAAGGTACGACTACATATTTGTCCGAGAACCCAATAGAATCTCAAAAGTCACTAAATAATACTGTTTCTTTTGATATTTGTTTTGAATATTCTTTATTTTTATGATTGCTAGATATCTCCGAAGATCCGATGAATTTTCCGATAAAATTTCATGTATATTTTCGTGTTGACAGTGATTTGAAACGGTCGACTTTTCTCAGCATTGTACTCGAAAGATCGACGATGGTCGATATGACCATCGCGTGCACTGCAAGGCGCGTGTCGAAAAATTAACGGACAAAACCTTCTAAGAATCCACACGTAATAACAAGCCTCGTACGAATGTAAATAGACGCATATTTAGAAAAGTGTACCGCCGCTTGAATGCCTCCACCGCCTAAAAGGGCGGTTGACACTACCGGTCTTAGCTCTTAACCAATCACCGAAACTTTTCTACTCTCATAGATGAGCAAGAAAAGTCCCCCCTTGGGAAGAGCGAAATGAAGATTTCAAATATAACGTCTTCGGAGCGCTGCATCAGATCCGTATTAGTCTCCAGATCGTAGTACCGATCTATCAATCTGTAATATATGAATACAAGGTTATGTATAGTGATTATTTCTCAGCGACCAGTGTAGGCAATCTAATAACAAGATTCAAATTGCGCAGTGCTCTGGATAGTGCGATTGAAACAGAAAAAAGCAGTCACCAAACTCAATAGCACTACGTGCAGGTATTCGCGAGAAAACACTGGCAGTATAATCAACGAAGCCGCTACTGATGTGCAATTGATCAATTGCCCGCGGCATAATCATTACTTGGTTCAAATCTCAAATCCAGTAAGCAGAGACAACGAGTCGCAAGTAAACGAGTCCACGTATTATGATATTCAATTTATGCCTGAATATTGCGTCTGTGCGGAAATAAGCAATTTTTAATTAAACTCACGGAATTCAACACATTTCGTAAATACACTTTAAGCTATCACGGTTTTTTATCACGATATTCAATTCATGTCTGAATGTTAACACAGTTCAAGATTTATAATTCAAGATCATAATAGAATTATATTAATACTATATCATCTAGAGACAGCATTATATTTCAATACGTTAAAATAAACACCATTTTACAGCATTACACACGCCGTCTTCTCCTTTATTTTATTCTACTCTGATGTCTCTCTTCCTCCACTGTTCGCCTCTCCCTCACACCACCTTGTGAGAGCTTTTTCTACAGTTAGTTTTCTAAACAATATTAAATAAAAAGTTTTTTATTACTTTAATAAAAGTAGTGTTTTATTAATTTTACTTCCAATATTTAATGTTTAATAAGTATATAATATAGATAATAAATACATAATATAGAATAAGTATATATAAATACTTTTATTAAAAATTACTAATTGAAGTGATTTCAGGCTTCTATGATGAATCGTTAATAAAAAGGGATGGAAAGGGAAATTGGAAATATAATGATGTTCAAGATTCACTAGAAATCTCGCCTACTCTCACGCGCTTAATTTTCTTATATAGAATTTAACTATCGTTTTACTTAGGTTTTAATCGCTAGATTTCCGTGCGCGTTTTATGTTTACTTATTATAAGTGCGGAATATGCCCTTATTTAATTTGTTGGAGCATGCCTCGCGCTTTAAGCCTACAATTCGAATCGATTGCCGCGGGATGTGATTAGGACACTCATATTCCGGCTTGTTCATGATCGTTAAAGGCACAGCACGCGACCACTTGAGTAGCGTTTCGACTATCGGCTTTGAATTTATAGTGCGACTTTGAATAATAATTCTATCGCAATGTGAACCATAGTGTAACTGCTTATCTCTCGAACCTTATTGAAGTTAAATGAAATCAACATTAAACTGAAAATTCGTGGACTGCACGTGCTGGCCGCCTCCCATGATTTATTGTACTATTCGTAAGAATTTGACGAGCTTGATTTACATCTGTTATCGTGTGTCGGTTTTTATCGGTCAGTGCGACTATTGGAAATACAACACGGGTGCATTGTCCAAAAAAGGACCACCTACTTATTATAGTCCACCAATCATAATTTAAAAACAATTGTCATACAAAGACTTAAAATTCCCTCTCCAAGGGAGGCCACAACCTCGCATTGAAGTGAGGCGAGTTATATAAAATAGGCTGCATCGCTTACAACGGAAAGATTATCTTAAAGATTCTGTCATATTAGAGAGTCCCTCTGACTCTCTACTTAATCTTGTGAAAAAGTGAAAAATAAAGACTTCAATAATTCGATACACACATGCGACCTTGCCAGATCAGTTCGTCAATAGGGCAGCACAAAACATCATTTGTTTCAACACACCACCGAGGTTTCAAGCACAGTTATCTTCTCGATTCTATATTCGAATGGAGGAAGATAGCTTCGGACAGTCCGGGGTCAGCGTGTGTAATTACATATTTAATCAATCGTAACTATAAAGGCAACTCATATATAATCTGCATATATGAATTATAAGGATCAATATTAAAATATAACTACATCCGTGATTACTGTTATTTACTGCTTCTCCTTCTCATCCACTATCTATTTCTCCTATTCAACATCTTGAGGAGGAAATTTATACACGGGTTTATTCCCGAACAAATGAACTTGTGTATAATAAATATATAAACTGTAAATTTATATTTATATGCAATAATGTTGTATAATAGGAATAAATAATTACATGGTATTTGTGAATAAACTTTTATTATCTTCAAGATGACAAAGATCAAATAAATATATTAGCTTTTCATTTAAAAATAGCTAAGTTTTTTTATGAAGAGTAGATATGTTTCAAAATACAAATACTTTTTATGACAATCAATATACTTACCTTTGCTTGATATTTTTGGTTTAAAATAATATTTTTATACTTGTAATACAAGTTAGAAAAATATATAAATCAATAATCTAGTTTTAGGAAGAATTATATTAGCTTATTTTAATATGAAATGAGCCGGTAATGCAGGCACCTATTATTATTGGTTTTAACTTTTTATATGACTATTTTATTTTACTTTTGATGTATACGATTATTGATAATTTTAAGGGTTATAAGTAGTCTTTAAAATATCACTAGAGGAGCGCTGATTAATTATCCTGAAGTATACATATATTTTTTATTAACAACGGAAGAAAGGAAACGTGCGGTGTGGAAAAATGAAAACATAAGAAGTGAACTGGAGATGCAGATAAACGAACAGTAGTATACCTTTGTAAATAGAGAGCGAGAGTGTAAAAAGATAGTGAGAGAAAGAGAGGGTTTATCCGTTCATTTATGCATACGTACAGAAATTGCATTGTGTGATGTAATCAACCCGGCACAGTGTGGCTGGTTGGCATGCTGCACACTATATAAAAACGATTCGAAATATATGGCGAGCGAGTAGAAAAGACAGTACTACTACATATTGCTTGATTAAACCAGATAAGATGAATTACCATCTTGTTATTATTTCAGCTTTATGGATTTGTAGAGACATTTCGTTCTAGTTAGCTGTGATAATTTTTTTTATTTTGACATACCAAGTGGTTGACAATAAAGCGATCATTATTTACGTAGTTAGGTAATATTAATTTTATTAAAAGAAAATTTCATAAAATATATTAGACATCTTTAGAATCAGTTTCACTAGAAAATCTGTAATATATAATTATAAAACTATGTTGCAATATATCGTATTTCGTATCATGAACTTAAAATAGAAATATTTTTCCCGTTTTAAAATAAACCAAACGATGTTTATGTAGTGATAGCTCAGAATTTTAAGAATTTATTTTCCACAATTTTAAATCATTTATATAAATCATAAATTAAATCTATGAATTTAAATAATACATTTTAAGTTCTTAATAAAAATACATATTCGTTAACTCTAACAATTAATATAATATAGTATCAGTTATTGAAAATTTCATAAAGTATAATTAATATTGGGCTTTAAATTTAATCTTTAATAGATTTATTTATAAAGAGTTTGATAAATAAATATCGGTTTAATTACAAAAATAATTTCAGTATTATTAAAAAAATTTATTTGAATAAAAATTTTATATGAAACGATTTTTAATGATTATCTAAAAAATGAGAACGAAAATATATCATTTTTAAATAAATATGATTGATATTTTTACACACGTTCTATTTTTATAGAATAAATATTATATTTTAACCCTAAAATACAAGTTCTGTAAATTAATTGAGAAATGCACATTTATAGCAAATTACGAATGTTTTATAAATTCGTTTTCTGATTTACTTAATTAAAACTAAATTATGAAAAATGCATATGTTATTAGAAATATAGAACTTGGCAATTCAAATAGTTTTAGATACATTATTCATCATAAATTTTGGATAAAATAAGAGTAGTCTGAGATATATGCTATTCTAAATGATTTCTGGTACCTGAATAATAATACAGTGCGAAATTTAGATTTCTGTTTAAATTGTTAATTCAATTTAAGAACATCTAGATACTATTACTCTACCTGTGTGAACTAATTTGTGCCTTTAGTAATATGTTTACGTATTAAGAAAAATTATTATTAACGATTTTTATTTTTTTTAAATGTAATAAAAAAAACTAAATAAAATTACAAAATACATATAAAAGATTAATTGAATAAAAATAATTGTATTTTCATTATACTTCAACATATATATTTTATTTAGGCAAATTTTATTCAATATTTAGTAAGATTCTCATTCTAGTTGAACTACTAATAAAATGATAGACAATTTTTTAATAAGTATATGATTAATATATTGTTTATTGGCTCGTTTTCTCTTCGAACTTTAATTCGTATTGTGAGTAGATATTTTATATGAATGATGCTCCTAATGTATCAATTGTCTACACAAATGTGGCACCATTTTGCATTATTGTTTGACACATTTGTCGTTTACTACGCCAATACTATATTTTTTGCTTTCCAAAGTCGTGTATTTACATATATTTTTTATATTAGATTTATATTATATCGATATTTTAGTTATATTATTTCACTTTCATTCATATCATATTTTATCTTAGCATATTTATTTTTCATAAACTATATTTTAGGTAACTTATGCATTTTGTTAAAAATTATAGAAGTTGTCTGATTGCATTGTTTAATAAAATAAGTTCCTTAAAGTAAATTTTAATCTTTTTTATAATACTAACTGTTCGGGCGCGAGCCCGATTGTGAATTTTCTCCCAGTGGTGATGTGAGGGAGAAGCAGATAGTGGAAGGGTTGAGATAGCAGGGTTGAAAAATCATAGGCTCCAAAGGCATCTGAATTGCCGATCAAAAATTGTCTTTATTGGACTAGTATTATTATTATTATCAAACGGCGCAGTTATTAATATTATTAATATTACTGTAGTTCAGACAACACGGTGAAGAGCCGCACCTTCAGGAGACGAGCAGCGCTATTGTTTATGCACTTTGTGGATAGCCGCACTTGCACGTTACGCGAGGTGTGATTATCTATG
>JAPYYT010000811.1:0-37490 GCA_030522565.1 Ceratosolen corneri | reverse complement strand
ATTAACGATATAAAAAATTAGATAATATCTGACAATTGTACCATTTCATCATAAAAATTTAAGTCTTTTTTTTCTTTTTCTTTTTCTTTTTTTTTTTTTTTTTCTAATGTTTGTTTTTCCTTTAATCCTTATTTAAATGGGATTTCGGCCCTTAATTATATTCTTTTATGAATTGTTTTCAGCCATGAATTTTAATTGCAACTTCTTGCGCTAACGATTTATCCTTTTGATTCCTCAGGCGAGCTGGGAGCTCCGCTTTCAATAAATTAACAAGTTGCGGCTTACAGGGGCTGTTGATATAGTTAATGATACTTGTATTTCTCCGCTTACTCGCTCGTGCTCGACCAAAACAAAATTATGATGTATAAATGCTTTAACGATGAAATTTCTTTGAGAACGAGAGTGTCATTGTTTCACAAGACGCAGCCATAAATCTCGTGAATTATTTTTCTAATTAGTTATTGCCTGCAAATAATGTGGTGGAATGAGCGTTGGATGCACGACGGGGCATCAACCATACCGTGATTATGTGTTGGTATTGACTATTAAAAGGCTTGTCCTCGAACGATATGACTCTTTCAATAATTTTAAGTACTCTCACCTCAACTGCATTACACGCTCTTACAATGTTATTTGCGATTTTTTGCCAAATCGTGGATTTGCTTGCGCAATTGAATTGTTTAGAGTATCCCAATAAGCATTTGTCAAAGTTTATAATGAAATTCAAGAGCCAATGGCTTGCGATAAAAGAAATGCTGACATTACACCGAGTCACAAAGCATTTAATAATGCCATGATAAACGACTGATAATTAGAAATTTGCAATCTGCCCCGTATTCACGCGTATGTATGAAAAATGAGCGACGAGGATTGGCATTATTCTTTCATTTAGATGCAATTTAAAACGACCTTGGCGTCATAATCTCATAATTAAATGATAATATTTATAAGCACAAATACAATACTGCACGCGAGCTTAATTGCCTTAGCTGAGACGCCTTGAACTTTATTGAAAGCGCTTCCCGGACTGCCAAATCTACTCGACGGATCAATCGAGCTTTTTCCAAGCTTTTAGACGGTTATTGAGAGGCTGGGAGAAGTGGGCGGTGCCGGATATGAGAAGTTCCCGCAAGTTTATCAAAGCTAGAAAACGCCCGAACAGTTTGCTCGCCGATGCCTTTGAAAAATTCGTAATCGTTTGCGATGCGAGAGTTTAATACTCATATATGGCGAGCTCCGAGCGAATGAGAAATTCTCAGTTCTGGGCGTGTTTAATTCATTTTGATTTATTTATTATATGCCTCGGTCGTCACCTAATCCTCTTTGCTCTTCGATGTTCTCCCACTTTCTCGACGATGCAAGTGAGAAATGCATTACAATACATATTCGCAACAGCCACAATTTGCCAAACCTCATTTCATTACACGTTGTAATATTTCGCTACTCTATTATGTTAATTGTACCGCGAGGGCAACGCGCCTCCTTTATAAACTCGGCTTTTGCCTCTACATTTTAACTGTCAGCCTTTTAGCTTTGCTCTTAAATAATCTTCATCGGTAACTCGCCGTGATCCAGTCTCGAGAGCCAGAGACATACAGACTTGTGGGGTTGAAAGTAAGTCCAATGTTTTTCCTTGTTTCTTTAATCGTAGTAAACAAAAGTGACATTTAAAACTGCAGTAAGTAAGATAAAAATGTTGAGGAAAGGGTTGCGACAGGTATTATATGATCTGGTTTATAGAAAGCAGCACGCCATTTCGTGACTCTGTCTGCCGGATTTCAACTACCATTCCATATTCTCCAAGTGCATTTCGCCTTAATGCGCATTAGAGAGAGAGAGAGAGAGAGACATAAATTTAAAATCACTACAGCGCATTTAAAGCAGAAATAAACCGAGTATGTTAAGGATATGGTTTATGACGAGGCACCTCGAACTTGACGGTCAAGGCAAATTTTTAAAAAGCGCAACCCAATCTGTTCCTCGCTGCAAAATAACAGAAAAGTAGGCAATGTCGCTGAAAAATTAGTTCGCGCGTGAAGCACAGGTGTTCCAAGTCACCATCTCAAGGTAATGAAAAAGCGTGACTTCATTTGTCTGGAAAATACCAAGATGCGACAGTGTAAGAAATAAAAAAATCCAAAGTGGTCATGTTCTTACACATCATCGCTCTGGACATAAAACAAGGAGAAATAAATTTCCTCCTGTAACAAAGATCGTAAGAAGCAGAGCAGGTATTTCTGAATAGTGCAGCTGGTAATAAAGTTACATTTTGTCGCGTTTTGTTGACCAATAGAGCGTGGAAAGTGGCGTTTACAGTCAACACCGACGCTACCATTAAAACATTTCTGCCAATAAACGCTCCAAGATAATAAAGACAATCGACCGACAATGAAAAAGTCCAATGCGAATAATATGCCCCGTGCTCGCTAATATATCCTACATAAATTGTAAATAAATAATACCGTATACGAAGCATCGCGTTGATCGTAGATCGAGACTTGGCACTGCCACAAAATTTCAAAAGCATATTTGTCACGCACCTGCACGAAAATTGAAGTGAAAAATCAAATGAAAATGGAGAAAAGTTGTAATATCCTAGTGTATCCAGTGTAGATCGGATTGATTTAATCGCCAAAATATCAAAGACTCGATTATTGGCAATTAAATGAGTGCGCGAACAATCACGAATGATGAATCATTGCTCGATCGATAAATTCCTGGTACGTCGAGGCGACAATTGCACTCCGTCCTTTTATTCCTTAATAAAGACCCCAATAACCCTTCGCGAGGGAAGGAAACAGCGTCATTTATTCGAGCAAAGAATTCTTCGAGCATGAAAAAGTACGTGACTGGCCCTGATTGCGCGAGGTATCTCTGAAAAAAGAGAGTGGAATCACCAAAAAATTAATGTCCGTAAAAGTAAGGATGTTTTTCGATTGGCTTTAGCATCGTGTGACGTTGAGAAAGGCGCCCTTATCGAATTATTTGAGCCGGTCGATATGATATTTGAGCTGCGTAAGGGCTCAAGGACATCTCTGCATCCAGTTGATAAGATCATTCGCGAGGTAGATTTGGCGTATGCTTTTATTAACGACTTTTCATTAATACAATTCAATTGTTCTAATGCAAATAAATGACGTGATTGTACAAAGATTTTGGAAAAATCAGATTTTCATAAAAATGTATGTAGAATTTTTATTACGATTTTTCATAGCAAAAGTCATCGTTGTATGCGCGCAGTATATGTAAGTACGAAGGAAATACTTGTGAAATTGCTTTAGTGTTAATCTTTTCATTTGAAGGTACATTTATTACATAAAGTTATAATGTGTTTTGTATACTTTTACACGGTAGCAATGTTTATAACTTTTATCATTTCTTAACGGGATTCTATCCTTTCCTATTATAAATCTTAGCCACTTGTGAGAAAAACAATCAAGTGCCCTTTAGATTTTGTATTTCCGAGCACGTCGACAAAAGTATGACTCCAACATCCACCGTAATTGTATACCTTAATGAGAATAATTTTTTACTTAATCCTCGTTGATTTTTCTTCTTTCGTTTTTTCTTCTTTATCTTCTTTTATTTGTTTTTCTCTTTCGTTTAAATATTCATTTTATTGCAATTTATCTACTTATCCGCCTAACTATTGACCTATTTCCCATATCTATCCATCTACCTACGAAGATAAATAAATATTTATTTATCAACTTAAATCCGTCAAAACACTAAACAAGATAAAGCAAATTTATAATCCGAAAGCACATTATTAAACAGATAATATCTTTTGTATAAACTTCTATACATATATATATGTATATGTACATCTGTGTACGAGTATGTGTATGTGCTTTAAAAAAAATCATGCAGCTGCGTCGATCTGAAAAATTTAAGCGCCTAAAGTACTTAACCGAAACTCTTAAAGGCTAAAATCAATTTCAAAATTCACTTTTACTTTATCTTTACAGGATTTTTTTTTTTAGTAAGTAATGCTTCATTTATGTCTCGAGGAAAATAAAATGATATTTTTTAATAAAAATTCATAATAATAAGCATCATCTCTCTAAAATAAAAATATCTGATTGATCTTAAATTGGAAGTGTAAAAATTTTACTCCAATTCTTAAATTATAAGTAACAATAAGAATTAAATTTTGTAAATCCAGATATTTATTGTAGTTAAAATTTCTGCTAATCATTAATATTTTCATATTATTTGTATTGTATTGTACATATTACCAAAAGATATCACGCTATGACTTGATAATAAGTTACTTGTACTTATTCAGATCTAAATATAATTTAAAAATATTATTACCGAGACGACTCAAATTGAGGCTATAAACATTATTATATACGCGTAGGCGATACGCTTCAGAATTGCCTTCAGTCTTCATCAAAATTGGCATAAAATGTAATCGTTACATATAAGAAAGTAAAATTTGACTTATATTAAATTACATGTAAACAAATTTGTATGAAGTTATTTAATTAAAATTTTAGTGCTTTTAGGAACAGTTGCGTAGTATCAGTTATTGAGATATAGACAAAAATTAGACTTGAGTAAAAAAAAAAATCAAAATATATCATATAAAGATAATTTAAATTTAGTCTGTCTCCATCTTACCCCATTCTCATCTCACTCTTTATCGTAATATATATATATATATATATATATATCCACGATATATTGCTTCAAATCGATAATAACATTACCCTAATATTATGTGATTATTATCATTTACAATAAATCCCTATGCATTTATACTACGAGTAGGCAAAATATAAACACATATTTTGCTGTTAGAGATTGAAAATAAGAAATACACTTACGTTCTGCATAATTGAAAAAAAATTGAAAAGTAATAATAAATATTTATTATATAAAAAACAGTATTTTGTGGAATATCAAGCGAAAGCTTAACTTGTCTAGGTAACTGGAGAATATAGAATTAATTGTTAAATAGAATTTAATTGTTAAATAGAAAAATTGAATGTACTTAATTTTATTAGCATAGGATAATACCGATGATTGTTTCGTGAAAAGTTACCACTCACTAAGCAAACAGCGTGTTACTCTACCGACTGATCATATGTTATAAAACTTGAAAATAAATTCAATTTAAATATTTTTAATTATTGAATTAACACATCATTGAATATTAGAAACATTATTATTATTATTATCATTATTATTCATACAGTATAGTATAATTGAAGTAATAAGATCTTTATTAGTACTACTACTAATAGTAGTAATAGTAGTAGTAGTAGTAGCAGTAGTAGTAGGGGTGGTAAAAAAAGTAGAATAAATAACGAAAATATTATGATTGTTAAAATTATTGATAGATGAAGACTCGTAACCAATGTAAAAGTAGATTTCTTACAATTGACTTACATTATACGGAGCACATCATACATTTCATAAAAATAATTTCATATCAATATTTATATTCTTAAAAATTCTTTACCAAACAATTATGGACATTTATTATTTTTTACTTTCAATTACTTATTTAAATTAACTAAATTTGAATTCTGATATTTTATTACTATTAATTCATAAATTAAAAATAAACCTTTAATATAAAACATTTTAATATCTTGAATATCACTGACATGAAAATAATATTTTCTATAAATTATTGTCAAAATGTAATAAAGAAAGAAATGGAGTAATTTATTTATGAATAAAAATTCAGTTTTTGAAAGTAAACTATTCGTGTCTTTCTCGTACTACTCACTTTTTACACATGATATTTTAGTTACACTCTGTCATTTCTAGAGGCGCCTGTATTTTCGTCCTTTTTTACCTACACTAGCATGACGTCCCGGTGGAATTTTCATTAATTTCATGTTAAGTTATGATGTTAAAACGTTGTTAAATTCAAACAATAATTTACAGAAGATTATTAATATACTTTTATTTACTCACTTTGTATCTCGATACTATTTCTTAGCGATTTTTTGTAAATGCTCATTGCATTGTAAACTAGTTATGATAAGAGATGCATACATACTAAATTGCAAATCAAATGTACCAACATTATGATATAAATGTGACCAAGTCTTTCTTGAATAATAATCTTTAAAGAAATAAAACTAATATAATATTAAACTTAAATTTATAAAAAAAAAAGAAAACCGGATTTAAGAATTTTTCTATGTAATGAGCTTCTTATATTTCTGAATATTTTACGTTACTTTATGATTTTTCAGTTTATTTGGACTTATAGTATGAACTTAATTTCATAATAATTTTAATCTGTATATATATGTACTTATAATAAATAATATATTTCTAATTATTAAAATCATCTGAATATTTCTTGTGTATTATCATTAATACTATTTGAAAATACGCCAAAGTCATGGGAATTTGAAGAAGAAATTCTCTTTGGTATTACTACAGAGTTATATATTATTAGATATACATAGTGTTTAAGTACTTATTTTTAATAATACTATTGTTAATTAATAAATTAATTAAATAAGTAAATAATAAAGGTATAAATAGCTATTTAATGTTGAAATAAATTTCATTTATGATGATGTATACTCTTAAATAAGACATAATATCTATTAAAAATATGTTCTATTTTAGTATTAATAATATTGAAATATTTAAAAATTGTAAGAAATAAGTTCTAAATAATAAAATAAGTTATATACCATTAAGCTTTAATTATTTAATTTTAGAGAAAACATCAAAGAAAATTATAATAAATTTAAATTACATGCATTACATAGTTGCCATACTTCTCGCCACTCGATTACTATAATCAATGATGCGCAACTAATTAAAGTGAGTTTGTTTATAAAATTATCGTCGTGAAAGCTTGAAGTGTAGCTGGAATTTAAGTGAAATAGTCGATTTTCTTTCAAACAATATATTTTTATGGAGTCTGTAAGTAATTACTTAATTAATTTTAATTTTAAGTAATTACTTAATTAATGCCCACAATGTAGTATTAAGCCTTAACTAACATTGAAAAAGTTAATGATTAGTTGGAAAAATATAATTAGAATGTACTCTTTTGAATAATGAAACTAAATTTAACTGCATCACACGAAAGTTTCGTGTTTTCGTTTACCATCAATTTCCAAGTAGAGAATAGAGAGGAATTAAACTTTACAATGAAAAATCGTTATTTCTTATATTAATATAGAATTTTATTTAAAAAATATTAATTAATTATATAGCGTAAAAAACTATTGTTCACGTGAAATTTTATAAAAAAACAATTTACAAAAACGATTATTTAGTAAATACAATAATATTTACAATAATTATTAATATAGATTTATATTTTTTGATATAAGGAAAAAAATATTCGAATTAATAGTTTTTGTTTCGGAACAAAGGAATCGTATGTAGAGTATGAACAATTTCTTTATTTTTTTCTTTACTTTTTTTAAATTTCTTTTTTATTTTTAAAATATTTAAATTATTATTTTTAAATATTTAAATATTTAAATTATTATCTAATCTAGTTAATAATTTATGATAAATTGGAAGGACACATAACATAATCTTTTAGTAATCGGTTAAATGAGGATATTATTGAAAATTTAAATTGAAAATAAAAATATATTTAAATTAGAAAGTTCAAAAGACCTAGAATATTATAATAGCAAATCAATTTCAAAGAATGTTGTAATTAATTGAATAGAAAACAAATAAGCATATTTAATATTAATATTAAAATGATTTTTTAGAAATATTCGTAATAAATATGTGCAAAAGTAAAAAATTAGAAAAAGATAATAATTTTTTATTAATTAATTTAATCAAAGTATAAATAAACTTTAAATTGGCACAAAGCGATCAAAATTATCGAGTGCGACATCTTATATACTTATTTTCTTCTTTTTCAATTTTCAACTTTTCAAAAGAAGTTCTATTAAAAAATAATCAAAGTAGTGAAAAATACTCCTAATTTAATATTAGATTTAACCCGGATAATTAGTGATCGCTACAATTACATTGTTTTTTTTTTCACTATTGTTTTCAAACATATACAATAGATAAATAACCAATGTATTAATTTTCTAATTATACAGTCGTTATTTTTATAATGCAATTTCAAAAACAAAACAAAGCCGCGTTATTATTATTTCATCTATAATCGAAATGAATAATGGTTTCAAGTTTTTCATGGTTTCATCAAGATATATATATATTACATCCAATTGTAATGATTAAATTTGAACTTTTTTAAATGAACTTCATTACTATTGGTATATCTCGAAAATTTTAATTGAATGAATATCTATTATGAAATGTTTGCTATATATTACATAGATATCCTTTATTCAACTAATAGTGTGTAATTCACATATTCAATATCCATATATCAGTCTTATAACATATTTAATAGAACTTTTTTTTATAATAAATTTAAATATGATTTGTTATAATTATAAAAAATAGTTTATTATGCATTTTTAAGACTGAATTTTATTAACTATGCATTGGTAATAATTACTATTTTTAAAAAATTTCATTTTATATATTTAAAAAATTTCATTTTATATATTTAAAAAATTGCATTTTAGATATTGAAAAAATTGTATTTTAGATATTGAAAAAATTGCATTTTAAAATATTTAAAAATTGTCGGTACTACTACTACTCTACTCTATCTACTCTATAAATTCATAACTGTATGACGGTAAAAAATATTTTCACTATTTCAGCATTAATAACCTATTTTTATTTTCAAATAAAGGAATAGTAATGAAATTTAAGTTAATTGACTACTTTTTTACATTTATTAATAAGCAGTGCTTATTAATAAAACATAGAAAAGTTTCAAATTTATTATTGAATAATGATTTTTATGTGAATCATGTATATTTCCGAAATTTTATGACCTATTTATTTGAGATAATTTTTTTTTTTCTGTAATTTAAGAAATAGTATCAAGACCAACCCCAAAATATTTAAAAATATTATTTCTTTAGTGTGTGATTATTTAAAAAACAAATTCAAATGTAACGAATTCTAATTATCGATAAATAAAGTATTGAAAGAAATATCTGAAATAACGTATATAATATATAAATATTTGATAATTTTCTTGTGAACATGTTTAAAAATCTGAATAATTTAAAAATCCAAAAAATGCAATTATTATTGAACTCGTTATCACAAAATTTACTAATGAAATGTATAAATAAATAACTATAATACGGAAACTGAGTTAAAAGCACAAGAAATATCACATCACAAAAATATGATTCAATATTAATATTTACGATAATTATAACAATAATTCACGTATACATTTTAATTAAGTTTTCAAGTCTGTAAGTTTTTAAGTTTAAGATCTTCTTTAAGTTTAGTTTATTCTTTAACAATTTTTATTAAATATTTTATAAATCTTTTGAAAATATCAGCCTTGAACCTTTTTGAATTGTATTTACATAAAAGATTTCTATTTCTGAATCAAATGATATTGTACGAAAAAGAATGTGAGTTCTCATCTTCTGGTATATACCACAATCGAAATTTCTTTTCTAATCCAGAAAAATGTTATTCTCTTCGTTACAGTAAAAACAATGTCGATCGTAAAAGTGATTTTCTAGGTTTGAAATTTTGAAAGTTTGTCTTGGAAATCGCATTGACAAGTTGTTCTTATAAAGAATAGCATATAATAAATAATGATTAACAGAAATTAATAAATAAATTGAACAAAATTAAAATTATATATCGATTGAATAAATCTAGAACTCGAGTACAAAATAAATAAAAATAAAAAAAGGATGTATTCATGTAAGATATTGTCTGTAAAAAAGAAAAATATTATTAACCATAAAATTTATAATTAAATGTAAAAATAATACAACAAAAGAAAAGAAATATTTGAAAATAATAAGAAATGAACTGATTATTAATAAGTAATGAATTAATAAATAATGTATAATTATGGGAAAGTGATTGAATTTACCTAAAAATAAAATTAAATATATAAATCATCGTATAAAAATTACATAAAAATTCAAATGTATTACAAAATTAATGTTGTAAATGCCTACATCGTATAAAGTTATTCAAGTTACCATTGTAACACAGTAGGCTAGTAATTCTTATTAGTAATTGATAAGATTCATTGTAATTCGTGCACACATACATTAAACGGAAATTAAAGAAAAGGATCCATGGGATATGTCGCAGATGTATTAAAAACACGAACTGAAGAAGTGAAGTTGAAAGATGTATAAAAAATATTTGATGAAAAATCAAACAAACATTGAAGATAACGAAAATTTACAAAAAGCAAGTTAAAGAACCTTAATGTGCTGACTTCCTTTCTTACTTTTAATCATTATACGTGTCATGCGTATGGCAATATTAATTTAAATACAATACAATTACTTTTATAATTTACGATTCCGTTTTTGTTTTTTTTATTCTTAGCCAAATATAATATCCTTAAAAGTCTTAAAAAATAATGATATACGGATTGATTTTGATGCAAGTAAAGTACGGAGCTTTTAAAGCTCCTCGAGCTTACGCGCGACAATATATCTCAGTAATTAATTACATTTGATAAACATTTTAATACAAAAATTTAAGTAAAATGCGTATGTTCTATTTAATATTTTACGCAGACTTTATGAGCACGTAAATTTATTAGGCCAAATAACAAAAAATTAAATATTCTATTCAAGTAATAAAAATAAGGTCATTTGTAAGTTGTACAATGTGTCTTGGTTCTTCGGACATTAGATCTTAGAATTTAATGTAACGTAACATTTATAGTTTACCAATATCTTTAATTCTATATATTTAATTTAAAGAATTATCTGGAAATAATAGGACTATTAAAAGCATCGTACATTATGAAATTTTCTTATCTCCTTAGAAATTGCTGAAAATTTTCACGACGAAAAGTTAAAAAAATTTTTTTATTACCTATTTCTCGTGAAATATAAAATCCAATATTGTTAATATTCATATTTTCAATCAATCTAAAAATAATATAGTAAAATATTGTGTTATGCATTCACTTCTATAATACATTATATTTACCTAAATTTCTTTCACTGAATTTATTAAATTTGTTTACCCTTTGAAAGACACTAAAAATGTTTATTTATTACATCTAATTAAAATATATTGCTATATATAAAGTAGGAAAATGTTCGTGTACTACTGAGGACAGTATAATAGAATATATGATATTAATTGCGAATATTATATTAAATGTTCACTCTACGATGCCAATTTGAGAAGAAGTGAATGATATGAAATTTGTCCTGTGATAATTCGCAGGAAGTATAACAATTAGACTTCATGTAAGGAATAACTTTTCACAATTACATGCATATATATATATATATATATATATATATATATATATACGCATGTACATTATTGAGGTATTTAGCTGAAAATCATTTATTTGTATTCCGCTTTTAAAGGCTGTAATTAACGATGCACTTCATAATCCCACTCCCTTGAAAATACGTAATTTCATAATGCTCGAAGTTCTTGATACGGGAGTTATTAGAAGTAGTGAGCAACTTATGTCATCATCAACACTCGTAATGAACTTCCAGATGGTACTTCATGAACTAAAGTAAGTGAGACTATCCTTTAACCGTGGTTTCAACAAAATCCCCCTTACACAAATTCAAATAATGAAAGTTCTGTTTAATAAGTATGAATGAAAAGTATGGAAAATTTAAATAAATCTACGAAATGCTTCCAAACGAAGTAAAGTATTTCTATATTTATCATGTACATATTTATTATGACGGCAAATAGAATATTATAAATGACCTTGAAATATTTTTAAATAGTGCAAAAAAAAACTTATCTAAAGCGGTGATTCGTTTTTTTTTTTTTTTTTTTTTTGAGAATTTAGCCTTGATGTAGCGAGATTTATCGAGCAAACGACGAGTATTCTTAGGTTTTCTCGTGTGCGAAGAAATATCTGCGTTAAAATGCCGGTAAAAGCTTAGGCGGAGCAGCTATTTGATTCGCGTGCTTTATTGGTCAGAAAGCACAAGTTTGAGCATTAATAATACGATTGACAGATTTGGTATTCCTTTCATTGCAATTTCTCTATTGGAAATTTCTCTCCCAAAGTAGTCACTCCAGCGATGGGACCACAGCAAAATTGCCGCAATAATATTAATAAAACAGAACTAAACTAGTTAATATACATGTGTTTTGTGATTGAATCATTGTGATTGTTATTTCTATAATACTTAAATGAAATTGCTTGAGATCGTGACTCCTACTCAACGTTTATTATAACATCTACTGACTTGAATTTAAATAACTTACTTGAGACATTAAATTTTCAAAAATACATTCATTATCCAGAATTCAAGATAATATTTTGAAATATATAATGAATAAAATGATGTATTATAGGTTAAAGATATTATAACTAATAAACGTTATCTTTATTTTATTTTCTTGGTTTTTTAATTCTAAAATTGAATTATAATTCGTATTAAAGGTAATACAAAATTAATAGCGAATAAAGACAAAAGGAATTTTTTACTTCAATAATTGTAAGGAATGTACCAACTCGAGTACGTTAAATTAAACTAACGGTTAAGAAGCACAAAATTTCATTTTTACAATTGTCGATTCAATTATGCAAATTTTGTATTAAGGAGCACGCAAACTATACTATAATAAATTAATTGAAATGCAACATATCAACTTGTTTTGACTTGTTTATTAAAAATTAGAAAATCCTTTTAGACCATCTATATGAACAAAAATCAGCACAAATCAAATAAACCACCGGTTATTATTACCGATATTAATAAGGAAGAAATTATAAAATTAAAAAATTATAATAACTTATAAAAAAAAAAAAAGAAGTAAATCTATCGTGCCATTTCAAAATTATACGTATATTTAGAATTCATTAATTTTCAAATAAAATTAGGATATTCTAAGTTTATTGAATATCATCCATTTATTTTCCGAACAATCATTAAAGATCAATTTTATCAATAGTGTTGTAAAAATACCAGATATAACATCGACATTTCTCAATTAAAGTAAAATTCTGGAAAATTGCTAATAGCCAATGCGCCGCTAAGGGAACTTTTCAGTAAGAATATACGCAACTTTTCAAAATTTGCTTTACATATTTAAAATTATTAAATAAGCATAATTTACGCGATTGAAATATTTAATGGATATAAATGTTTATACATATGGGTATAAATTTTTGGTTTAATAAAATATAATCCAATATTTGAATATTATTTTCATACACTAAATCTATCGTGACTTGTGCAATTACTTTAAATGGATTTGTCTAAATACTTTTGATTACACATAAAATATTAAGATTTTGTTAAAAAATACAATTAATCTACAATTTTTATATTTATAATGAACAATTATACAACAGATTAGATGCATAAATTTAAAAATATTGAAAACATTATACATTTAGTATATTTATCTAATAATTTACTTTATCTTTAATAATATTTTTTTTTGGATCTTTTATAAAATATGAATAATCAATTAAATCTCTTTGAAGAAAATGAAATCACAATGATTTACAAAATATCGTAAATAGCATACAATTTGTTTTTCATATTAGCAATAAGAAAAACAATGTCATTTACATTTTCAGATCTCATACATTCAATATTATTATACTTTAGAATCAATTATTATATAATTATACTTTAGAATAAATATTATACTTTAAGAAGATAAACAAAGTATAAATGAAGCTATTAAAAAAGCATTATTAAAAATTTATAATTTTTTCAATTGAAAATAATCTAATTAATTGAAGTTAATTGAATACAATTCAGTAAGATTATAAATATTAGATTATACTATATATTATTGGTTAATAATAGTAATTTAGGTCAAGAAGCTAGAAAATTTTTTGATATACTCTCGTAGATTCTTGGATAAATAGGAAATATTGATAAAATATTGAATAAATAAAAATCTTCTTTTTATTTAATGAATTCTTGCACTATTGATATTGAAATATTTGTTTTATAATAGTTGAGAGTAAATTTGCGTAGCGGATAATTTTGTAAAATTTTTCAGATCTGTCGTGTGAAATTAAATCATAAAAAAAAATTAATTTCTAATTATAAATCAAGATAGAATTTTCATATTTTGATGGATTCATCATATACAGTTTCTATAATTATATGTCCTAACCCGATTTAAAATATTCTAATCGTGATTAAATATTTAACATTGATAAAAGAAAAAGTTGTATAATTGCTTTATATGCTCAAAAAATTACCCACATTTACTCTTATTTAAAATACTAGACGCGACAAATTAATAATACCAAATAAAAATATAGAGCCGATTGTCCATCCGTCCGTTGGTAACTTTTACTTGACCTAATTTTCAAATTGCTTTCCATTTTGTCTCTCTGTATGCGTGTGTGCGTGTGTGCGTACAATTATTAGCTTCCTTTGGAAATGTAGGACTATAAGGTATTTAACGTAGAAAATGTAATGGAATAGTCGAAAATTTGCTTTCGTAATTCACATTGACGTACGCCATTAAAGTCTCTACTTGCGATATTCATATCGTTATCAAAAATCGAAATAACCCAAAATAATGATTTTTTTAACGCCCAGTACTGGCTCTAGCGAGCTCATATCTAACCCATAAAAGCGTCGTGGAAGATCACTCGAGGCAGTGTTGAGCGTCCGAGCAGAATGCGGAGCAATCGGAATGTAGGGAGAGTAGAGAGTGAGATAGAGTGAAGAAGAGTGAAGAGCAGTGGAGAGGAAGGAAGAGCCGTGGAGAATAGTGGAAAGCAATTGAGGGAGTGAAGGAGAGTGACGCAGCTTAAAAAGAAAAAAGCTCCCCCAGTGTTGTTCTGATGCTGGCGTTAATTATTACAAATCTCTTGAGTAAACAAGAGTTTTCGAGTGCCTAATTTTTACACGAATTGCACATTCATCTACGTGGGCAATTATTATAAATCAAAATATATATATTCCGCAATGTTAATATATTGTGCGCCCATCAATCAGCCTGATTTGTTTACAATCGCTCCATCTCCAAAATATTACGATGAAGCTTTTAATGCGAGCTCTAAGGTCATAAAATACAGAATTTGAATTTCACACGCTCGGCTAGAACAAGTGAGGCTGTCTCTATAACACACGTCAGGCAGACAAACTACGTTCCCTTATCTACGAGAGTCTCGACGGCGAAACTCTGCGGAACAGAGAACTTGGAGGCCCCTTCAGTTTCTCCGGAGGCAACGTTGCCTCTCCCTCATCAAGGGGTTGGCGGAGAGGGAAAGAAGAATCGCACGTGAGATGTAAAAAATAATTATGAGGTAATAGAAGCAACGAGATGTGCGTCACGGAGCTGGAAAAACAAAAGGACATGTATCATATAGAGACAAAGAAAGAGAATGCAGCGCGACTTAATACGTGATAGTTATGGCCTTAACTTCATTGGTTTCACATACAATGTGTACGGTTGTGCAGGTTGGACGAGCGACTTTGCTCATTTGAAAAGCTCAATCGTCGCCATATGAAAATATGGGGTGGACAAGAATTTTGCTCAACAAATTATTCGACTAGTTGGTGAAATCGATTGAGCGAATCAAATTATTCCTCTGACTTTACGACTCACGGTTATTTAAATTTCAATCCATCCCCTCTCCAAATCTCCTGCTCCATTTATTAAACTTTATTAGCTATCTTACTTTTCCTTGCTCCTCAACATAAGAACTATTAAAATAATATTACTTGTTTTTTCCTTTTTAATATTTCCACCCTGTTATATATAAAAAAAATGTTTAATATCTTTATAGCGCAGCTGCACACGAGCATAAATTCAATATATCTTTTAAAGTAAGAGTAATGTTAAATTCTCTCCTTCGATTCATTAATAATAATTGAACTTTTGTAGTGTTTTAGGTGAAATGCGGAAAATTAAAAATTCATGGTAAAATAACAGCGAATATTGATCTGGAACACGAAACTCTACAGTGGAAATTCATTTCGATAAAAAGCCTATTAAGGCGTATTTGATGTTTTTTAAGATTCATGATTTTAGAAAAATGAACATTGTGATGAGTTGGTGTCTCATTTGGTATCCTAAATGGATAATAGCAAGAAAAATATTTGATGCCAGGATGCCAGGATGCCAGGATACCATTAAGACAGGACTCAATGATAATTTATCTGAATTCAACTGCGAAAAGCTTCGACTGTAACTGATATAATTATAAATTGTCGCAAATAATTCTTGGAATATTTCCTATTTATTGTTTATTGTTTATTGTTGTGCTCTACTTTAAGTAGTGATGGTTTTTTAAACAACTACACATATAAATATCAATATGGATATTCGTTTAATACAGTAGCATTGAAATATATCGATTATACGGTTTCTTTTTTAGAATAAATTAAATATAAAATAAATAATACATTTTAGTAGTACGACATAAGGCCAATGGACCATTAATAATTATCGAGATTGTGATTCATCAGTTTTACGAGAAATATTACAGTAAAATTATGAAAATAATTTATGATAATTTTTCAAAAATATAAAAAGTTATCTCAAGTTTTTAATGTTAATTTTTTACATTAAAGCTCAAACGTAACATCGAAATGATTTCTTTTTAATAATGAAAATATTGATACATCAACTTACAAGTCCAAGAATTCATAAATTCTTAACAGCGAATAAATATGCAAACATGATTATAATATGCACATACGTTTGAAGCATTACATGTATTACATTACATGTAAACCCAAATGCACGTCCCTTATGCCATGTTAAAACAATCTTTGATCTACGTGTTCGTACCATCGAATCAAATGAAGGCACGAAGCCTCACTTCACTTCCGGTCAACGAGATTCAAAATTCGACGCCACTAAAGATAAATTATTGTAAATTTCATTCGACAACTAACTACTCATAATTTAGAAATAAAACAGACAAATCTTTAAAATAATAAATAATCATTCGAGTGATCATGAAAAATATGCAAAAATTGTTATCCTATTGTGTGAAAATTTCAAATTATTTTTGCTATCAAAAAACAGTCATAATCTAATCCGTAAAATATACGTTTCATTTTTTCAAATTCTTTCGCAAATTTCTCTCCTTTCCATTGCGTCTCCACAAAATTAATTACGCAATAAAAAATGTAAACTTTAATTTCAAAACAACAGTATCAAGGTTAATGTAAAATATCAACCTAATAACAAGATAAAAAGTTTATTAGCCATGATATAAATCTATCATTAAGTTGTTTTAAAATAAAAATGACTCGAGTGAGAATATACTTTCTCGTGATTTATTTTTCAAATATCTGAAAATTGAAAATATTAATCACTCCAAATATTAACTAATAATAATCACAATTAAATAATATTAAAATATATCATCATATATGATATTAATAATAATGATAAGTAACGATAATAAACTCATGACAATTTGACTTCATATTTTTACTTCAATCTCTTTAATACGGCTAAAGGACCTTTCAATGTCATTCAATTAATCAACTAATTACTATTATATACTATACACTCGTAGATAATTATAATGACTTTATAGACGAGACTAAAATTACAAATTAAATTTTATATGTGCTTTTCTTATTGATAATCCTTATAAAAGTTAATTATGAAATAAACTTGTATTATTTAATACTGAATTATAATTTCACATAAACTGTATAATATCAATATATGCAATTTTTAACATGAATTAATGTATTATATTAAATAATAAGTATATTACAGTAACGTGTATAATATGAAAATAATCTGATTGTGCAAATTTACGTCTATAGATCCTTTATAGAAATTTTTCCCAATGAGGAAAATAATAAACAAACACAAAGTTTGTAATACAATTCTTGAATAAAAATAAAAATAACATAGAAATGGATCTAAAAGTTTAATACGTATTTTTAATTCAATAAATTTGAAATTATTTTTAATAAATATTGAAGTCTTTTCTCATTAATTTATAATATAATATTACATGTATGTGCCCGTGTAATTTCAAAAATATAATTCACCTTAAGAATAACATTTGTACAACTACTTGCAACTTACATCAAATATTCATCTTCAATGTAGCGATAGTCTATTACAAATCTAAATTTGTTTTCAACATATGTGAATTTCAAATTAGTAAATTCGATGAATAATTAATATTATTCATAGACTTTATGACCCTACATAAAATGGGGATATATTTATGACTGTAAATAATTTATTTATATATATATATCATTTGACTGAATAAAGCATTAAGATTTTAATTTGTAGAATTTTCGTCAATAAGCACTTTTGAATATTTTCTTTGAAAGAAAAATTATTTCACTAAACATCATATTTGAAATCGATTGATTAGTGTATTATATTTTTTATATAGTATAATACAATATATTGATCAATATTTAAAGTATCTAACTTTTAAATATAATCAGTATTTTATTATCAATTATCGTGTTAAAACACTGTCTTGAAAACGTGAATCACAAACTGTGTTTTGACACTTTTGTCCACAATTTAAACTTTTAATACGTCTACACCGACTTTATATTTAAGTTCTATGAAGAAGCAATAACTTTAATAATAAATTATACGTAATAATACCTATATTGTATGAAATTTTAATGTAGCATTATTCATATAAATATACTAACAATAAATTATTAGTAAAATTTTACCAAATTTAAAATAATATTAAAATAATATTATAAATTAACTTTCTTTTTTTCCCTTTATACTTATTATTATTTTATTTAGCTAATAATTAAAATTTAATATATCTAAAAGATAATAAATATTAGAAACTTGGATTCCTATAGAAATGGAATTATTATTTACAAAGAAGAGAATTAAATATTTATTAAGGAGTAATAAACATATATACTTAATAATTTTTTTAATGTATTTTAACCTATGGATTAACATAATATTAAATTCTTTAAATATCGTTCAATGTGAACCAAATGTGAAATTAACAATGAAACATTGTTGATAGTACTAATCTAAATTTCATTTATACTTTATTAATAAATTATACGACTATATAAAATTTTTTACAAATTAAATAAGATAAGTATCAACTCTATTTACTATACTATTACAGTATCAGAAGAGTATGTATTTATTTTACGTTGAAACAATATATACAATTATTCAATTATGATAAAGTTAAAAACTAATAATATTTTAAGAAATCACGGTAAATTTGGATTATTACACTTTATTAATCTATTTTTAAATCGCACTAAAAAGTATTTAATTTATCAATAATTAATTATATGATTTATAAATAATTAAATAGTATTTTAAATTTTTTTATATTAAAATGTACTTGAATCGAGAACGCCCCTCATATTTAATATGATTAATTAATTGGCAAAAACAGAAATTTGCATTTTAAAAATCTAAATTCTTTTTCGATCTCTTCTATATTGTATAATATAATAACTGAATAAATTCTTAAACCTTTAGAATGTTTGTTTTTTTTATTTACAATGTATAAGCAATGTAAGTTTTTACAATTGTAACTGCGTTTCCAATCTATGAATAATAAAATTCAAAATTACTTGAAAAGTGATACTAAACTTTATTTAAAACAAAACATATTTAAACAGGATACATTAAATTGTAAACTTAAATATTTAAATATATGCATGAGATTTACGTTATTGATTTTGTGATAGATTTTAATTTTTAAATTGATTTTAAAAAATTAATTATCGAATTTTTATTACAATATTAAAATTATTTTTTATAAAAATTATATAGAAAATCCATTTTCAGTCTAGTTTTATATAATTTTTATATATAATTTTTTTAGATACATCCGTTTACATTTAATTTAATATTCATTATGAAAAGAGACTGTGTCAATTATACTTCTATGAATTAAAAAAAAAACATAATAAATGTTTATGAAACACTACTTAATCTATTTAAAGGTCTATGAAATTAATATAAGTGTATATAAATTTGTTAGATAATTTGATTCGTTACTACTTAAAATAAGAAATCTGAAAAATATTTATAATGAAAATTTATCAAATATTTTCGTAATTTGTAGTCCTATATGAAGAGACAAAATAGTGTATTAAAGAATTTTTAATTAATAAGTATAAATATTGTTTGATTATATTCACTTGATATATTATTGGATTTAGATGAATAATTTTTTCAATACTTTAATCATTAAGATACATATTTTTATACTTAATTTTAAAAAATATAAAATACACTAAATTACCAAAACTAAAGGAATTATGCACATGATTATACTACAAATGTATGTAAACTAAAATTAATTTTAAAAATTAAAAGCTTGCCATTAATTTGAAATATTTTAGCTTATTAATAAATTGCTTAATTCTAACAAATATAATTATATTCAGGATTACAAAAGAAAATCAAGCCAAAATTAATAAAATATAATAAATGATGTTTATACTGCAAATGAAATTTATTTCATAATTTGATTGATCTTTAACAATATAAATAATTAATCAAAATATGGATAACTAAATTATTCAATATTTTTGAAATCGCGTGTGATCAATTTTAAGAATAAATGAATTTAATTATTTTCATAATTTGGAAAATTTAAATAATATCAATTTATAAATATATTTCTAAATTCTATGAAGTCATAATTAATACTAAATTTATAATGATTTTTTATAAAAATTAATAAAAATAAAATACCGTATTAATAATCTTACAAATTATCCAATTTTTTTTTTCATCGTTCAATCTTTGAATATTTACAAAATTTAATTTTTAACATCAATCAAAATGAAAAATATCAGAAACTTGAAAATAATAAATCTATCGTATTGTACTTTTTAGTCGAAAATATTTTGTCTTACATTAAATGTAAATACATTCGTATGATGCATTGAAATAATCATTTTATTATTGAAATTACAAATAAATGAAAATTTTATATACTATTAATAACGCAACATTTATTTATGAATTTACTTACATTATATTTCTATTCTCTATATACATAGATTTTTATCATTTATCGAGTTGTTATTTATATTATTATTTACCTATAAAATATTTTAACAAAACATTGAAAACTTTTAAATCAAGCTAATCGCTATTAATGAGAATTATATTTTATATTGAGAAGAAAATACTAGTCAATTCAAATATTATGCTTAATAATATGAATACTAACGCCTCCGAATCTACGTCAGAATATAGCAAAACAATGAAAAAATCATATTATTCTCAAGCGTATGGCATTGCAAAATTATTTCTCACGTGCTATTTACACAAATTTTATTATCATTTTTTTTGTATTACACTTTTTCTTTGTACACCGCTTTAAACGCTAATAATCTTACTACAGGATCTTATTTGATCTACATATCACTTTTATTATTTTAACCTAAAACTATACGCGATGAGATCAAATAATTCAAAATTTCTGCAGGATACTAATTATTATCTCACTTTATAGACATTATATTCAAATTAGTCTTATGATTATTCGAAAAGTAATATTGTTTTATTTTATTAGATATTGCCGTCTTTAAAACTGAAAAATTAATAATCATTAGTTGGATAAGAAATATTTTACCTATTTATAGCCCCACAATGCCTCACAGTTAGTAGACGTGTAATTTGATTTTATAATAAAGCTTCTTTATTACAGTAGAGTTTCATAATTTATTTTAAATGGTTTTATTATAATACAAGTTAACTCTTCTTATAGGATTTGTTAGTGTACTAAATTATTAATCAATTGTTAAGTTACTTTCTGCCTACAAAGACATTTATTTAAAAGGTTTGTATATTTCTTGTATATTTTATATCTCTTGTAGTTACATCTTAATATATTTAATCATAAATATTTGTAATTAATATCTACTTATAGTAATTTATGGATTGACATGTAGCCTAATCTAATTATTTATCCATCTATAATTATCCAAGTCCCTTGTTTAAGAAAATAGATTTTTTTAAACATTTCAACACATCTCATCTTTTTTTTTTGAAATTTTTTGTTTATAATTGCGCTCGTTATTTTTATACATAATGAGACAATAAATAAGGTTGAATTATAGGGAAAAAACAAACGAAAGCAATCAGATTTTCAATAATCTAAAATTCATTCATTAAAATCACAAGCTGAATTGGATCTTTTAAGTATCGTTTATTGGAATTATCGGAAATTACTATAAATAATGCAATTAATAAAATTTTAGAAGCAAAATTATAATTATATGATTTTCACCAAAATTCAATTCATATAATTATGATATATAATTTTTATGATTATGTTCTTAAAGCCGATTTAGAAACACTTTCCTCAATTATATGCTACATGAATCAGTTTTGAAATAACGTGCGTCTTAACTTTTACTCTTATCTTTCATTTTATGATTCATTGTATTTAATCATAAAGCAAGAACAATTTACAAGATCTGCGTATGTTTAGCATCATTAAATAATACATGTAACAGCATGTTACAGCATTTGTCACTATTATCTTACCGTGCTTTTCTTATATTATTAACGATTTATAATTCTATTTACTGCACTGTAAATAAAGTTTAAAATTTTTGTTGTTAATTGTTGATAAAAATAAATTTTCATATTTTGCATTTATAATTTTACGTTTTTTTTTCACTGAAATTTCCAAGAAATCCTACAACTTCATAATTAATTTAAGTCAAAACTCCTATAATATACCGTAATCTGTTAATATAAAAGCCTATTCGCTTATTAGTTCTACGAATCAAAAATTCCGTTGAAAAGAATTATGGTATCACTGTAGGACAGTTAATAGTATCTTTTGTAAGGTAAGATACAGATTTTTTAAATTTTCATTATTAATTTTTTAATAAAGATTAAGTTCACGAGATTAAATTTTATTAAACAATGTCATAAATATAATGCTAAGTATATCTAACTAAAATCTGACGTTATGTAAACTAATGTTAATTCTAAATTTAAACTAAATCGTACATTTTTAGTTAGTTATAATTAGTTAAATAAATGTTAAATAGAATCTTTTTAAAAATGGAATAGAACATTTTTAAAACAATATTAGCAACAAGTTTGAATAATGTAATTTAAATAAAGTTAATATTGTAGAAATATTTTAAAAAATTATAAAAATTAATAGTATTTTAATTTATTAGAGGTATTATTAAATATGTAATCTTTCGATTATGATATTTAATGGCGTAATATTAATTAACATAAATAAATAAATTGGCATTGTAAACTAAAGTTGTAAATTGACATAACCAATGAATGTTTTTTTATATATAAAAATACAATAAATTAGAAAATACTTGCTATAAAATACATTATTATGTTAAATAATATATCGATAAAACAAATAATGAATTATATATACGTATAATAATATTGATGTAATCATAATCTATTTTTTCAGAGTAAAATATAAAACACTTAAGATGATTTCGTCATCCTATTTATATTTATTGATTGTTTCTCTTTTGAATTCATCAGTTATTTCTAAAGAATTTCTAGGTAAGTCACAACTATATAAATAAAAGATAAAATAATTACAATTTTTTAAATATATTAATTGTGTTTACATATAAAAAACTAACTCGATTTTTACGGATTATTAAAAAATATCTTCATCTAATTTCTTTAACATCTTCCAATACATTTATTATTATTATTAATCGTAATGAAGTAATTAATTTTTCCTCCTCGATTAATTTACAACCTTCATTTAAAATATCTAAAATTATACTAGTTATAATAGAATATATAATAAAGTATAATAATTATAATAGAAAATAATAATTATAACTACTTTATCGGGTAGCTAAAGTATTCGTGCTAATATTATTTAATATGGTCTATATAAATATATATATGAATTATAACTAGAATATTCGTTTTAACATACTATTTCTTCAAATTGAATTTCATGATTTTTTTTCAATTTACAGACCCAAAATTTAACTTACTTAAATTTTGCTCTGATTGTTAAAAATTACTCTAAATAAATTAAAATATTGTTAAAAAGAACTGTTACATAATTTTTATGTAATTCACCATTTAACATGAAAACTTTTATGGAAATATGCTTTTTCTAAGCATCTATATAATATATCTAAATTTAAAATATTTTGAAATTTCATTGATGAAGCAATTATTTTATAGGCTAATTAATACAAACCAATAATAAAAAGTTTCGAAATAAAGTTACAAAATAATTTATGTTTGAATAATATTTATTATGCTAGCGATTATTATAATGTTTATGCTTCTCTCTTCTCGGATCTAAATATTCAGAAATACTTTTAATGTGACTTTGAAATTTTGGAAATACATTTTCAAATGCTTTAACTATATATTGAAATAAAAATTTTGTTTTAATTCAATAAACAATGGCTTTTTAAGTAAAATTTAAATAATGGCTAATTTGATACTTTTTAAGTTATCGAAAAAATGTTATTTTTGAAGCATAATATAAATCTGAACAAGTTAAATTTAAAAATAAATTAAGATATTTCATAAAAAAAAAAAAATAACGTAAGAAAAATAAGATAATAAATGTTTTTTTCAGGTTGCAGTGTACCAAAAAGTTTTCAAATCGAAACTGAGGATAATAATAAAATATTTATAAACGATGCCGATGTCGAAGTGAAATATTACGAAAATGATCTGGCGATTTGCAAAATTCCTGAACTTGACGTTGTTTCTATTTTTATACCTAATATGACAATAACTTTTTCAGGCAAAATAAGTCTCTCTTAATATTTTTAATAATAAACATATTTTTATACTGTATCGTCTTTATTTTATTTTGTAGGATATGTAGAAGTAGGAAACGAAGAACTACCTGATGCAATTGTAAAGACATTCAAAGATTTTAATTTTGAATTGACAGGCACTTCACCGCTAACAGTAAGCTTTCTAATAATCATTATATTGCCAATAGTGAATAAATAAAATAATTTATTACATTTGAAGTTAACTGTTAAAAATATCAGTAATAAAAACAAGCATTGTTTAGTATATTTAAACAATTAAAATGCATTAATCATGATTTTTTACTATTATATATGTGTATAAAGTCTTCATTACACTAATTTTAATTATGATTCTTCATTGCAATATTTTTATAACAAATAGAATAATTATACATTTAAACGTACATTGATTTCTTTAATAACTATATTATTATCTGCTATAATTTATTCTTGCAATTAATGTTGTAATTTTCAAGTATATTATAATAATTGAATTGTATTATTTTCAGAAAAATACTTCTAATGATACTATGTTTGCAGATTGCAATGTAGTTTTATTGGGAGAAAATAGTGAAGAGTAAGTGAATAAATCATTGTGAAATCCATTTATACAATGTTTATAGACGTCTATGAAGCATAAAACAAAATTAATTATTTTTTTTTGCAGTGATTCAATTGTAATGAATAACATTGAAAATGATCTCATTAAAAGAATGTCAACGTGCATAAAAACAACAATTTGCGATGAATTAGATTCTGGTTTATCTAATAATACCGAAAGAGGAAGGAATCAATCTAAGAATGGAGATGGCGATAATAAATCTCTGAAATTAATAGAACATTCATCGAATACTTTTTCAAATTTTGATACCGATAATGTAAGCTGCTTGATACGAGATTACGAAACAAATGTAGCTCATTTGAATGCCTATGATGTACACGTAAGGAGAAAGTATATTCTACATTTACTTAAAAAAAATGTATTGTCATTTAAATAACAATATGCTGAATGTTAAATGTCTAAATGTTGAGAATAAGAGAAATATATGGTAAAATTTAGAATTATGGTAAAAAGACACGAAAGATATAGTAAAAATTTAACTATACTTTTATCATTTTCGATGTTGAGAAATGAGCACATTTTTTTTGCTGACATTAAAAATATTTGTCTTATTCAAAATATTAGAATCTATAAATCAATAAAAAAATAATTAATTACACACGAGGCCCAATTTAAGCACTTCAAGTTCTTTTGATCTTTAATTGCCATTGCATGTGTTTTTTTAGTCTTTCATGGATATCATCATAGATGAGACAATAAATGCAATTACAACTAAATTTCGGGAAGAGAGTAATGGAACAATAAATGTTCCTGATATACAACAACGCTTTTCAACGGGCGCATCTATTTTTAAAGTCTCCGGTGAATTCAATGCCTTCAATGGTATATTTCAGTAAGTAAATCCTAATGATTTTTAATTCGCCGATGATTGAAAAATTAATTCATATTCATCGTACTGCATATGTTGAAAACGAATAATGTAGACTAATTGTTAAAAGAATAGGTTAACTATTTTGTTCGTTATCTGAATTGTATTATTAATTCTTTGATGCATTCGTTTACTTTAACGTGTTTGAATAAAATTAAATAGTCATTTTCTTAAATAGCGATACATATTTTCATAATTTGACTATCTTATAAAGACACTTTTAAGTATTTTTTAGCAACACACTTATTGATTAGTATTTGTATTTTTTTAAATAAATTCTACTGTTTCCATAAAAAGTGACTGATACTTTTCAAATGTTCTGCAAATGTTATGAAACAGAAAATAGAATATTTTGTTTTATTCAATAATCATATTTTCATAATTTTAAAATTAACCCTAATAGTTAATGATCTAGCTATTTGTAAAATTGCATTACTTTAGAGATCTGACTACTCTATCAAGAGAAGGATATGTTGTTGTGAAAAATAATGGCTTAAAACGATTAGCATCGTGTGGATTTGGAATTTCTGTAGCATACTTGCGCTACAATAACTATGAGGTAAAATATTACGAACTCTTTATTAATGAAAATCATAAGTTTTACTAAATTCTTTAAATTATGCATTATAAATGTATTAGACAAACGAATTTTCATTTCCATAGTTTATATAAGAAGTTTATTCTTCTAAAATAAAATATCATATATTATGAATTAATAAGTATTTAAATACATTTATTTTGAATATTAGACAATGAAAATTCATTTCATATATCTTCATCTCGTTAATTATTATTAATATATATATATGTGTGTAATGAAATTGTTTCAATTGTCGAATTGTCAAATTGATCGAATTCAAATGATCAAATTGCTAATAATCATCATATTAGTAATGAATGGTAAAATAATCTATTATATCATTGTCAAATGTTAACTTCAATAATGATATAGGAAGAACTTGAAAAAAAAAATTGTACGTCTAAAAGATCGGTAATTACATTGTCTGACTGGGTACAATGAGCTATTTTTTAGAATCATTTTATCAATATATAATCAATATATAATCATATCATTTTTTAGAATCATCCCTTCTGAAAATACAATCTGTCATGTATGTATGTATGTGCAAAAATTACATTATAAATTATAAACATGACCATAGTAAAAGTAATTGGAGTTATATACCTTAATTATGCATACTTCATATTTGATTCGCTTATTCAAATTATATCATTTGAACAATTATAATTAATTAATTGCTAAAATATTTAAGTTGATATATATATATTAATATATAAATAACAAATATTAATATTAATATAAGAGTAATTGACAATTTGCCAATATAAACAAATAAATTACTATATAAATGTCTTAATACAGGTTATTTTCCAAATTATCTTTACTATTGATTTTACATTTTTAAAAATTATTAATAGGTTTAATTACTGTTTTTGCTACAGTAAATATTCTTACAAATATCATAATTCTTGAATTTTCATATTTATAGTACAATTTTTTTATCAAAATAAAATAAAACTACTCTTAATAAAATTCAATTAATTTATTTTTGCATTTTGATAGTTAAAATATGGCCGTATTAAAGTGAAAGGCAATATATCAGCAAATATCAACGGGATCGTAGTGTTCATATCTCTTTTAGCTGACTTTGATCAAAAACCTTGCCGTCTTTCCGTCGACACTCTACAAATAACGAAATTTGGTTCCATTAAAATCAAAATAACAGGTGGCGGAGAACTAAATACACTTCTCTCGAAATTGGCGTCACTGATCTCAAATAAATGGCACAATGATATCGTCAAAAAAATTGAACAAAAAATAAAAAGTCTGGCTCTGCAAAAAATGAGCTCAATTGATTGTGAAAAGTATAGAAAATATATCACGAAACAATAATTTTCATTATCGCGCCACGCAGTTTGAGCATGTAGATGTGCGTACAGACGTAATGTGAAAATAATTATAAAACTAAATGGATATTATTTAAAAAAATTAATTTTAACTCTTCGAATAAATTACCAATCTTTTAATAAATTAAAGATATTAAATTACTTTTAATTATAAATAAAAAATACTGTATAAAAATCAGATTTGCATAATAATCTTAAATTTATAGAAGTAAAAAAGTTTGAATTTAACTTCAGCCTGTCGAATGGCAAAATAATAAACAAATTTTTTATAATAACAAGTATTGTAATACATTTTTATTTCATTTGATGATAATAAATTATATACAAACTATAAATTATAATTTTTAAATTTAATTTTATTCAAAATATCTTATTCATTTGTAAATAATGAAACTTTAACATAATAATTTTTCAATTATCAAATCGTTAAGATTATTAATTTTTTTTAAATTTTTAATAAATTTGTTTTTCTATATACATGTATGATAAAGCATACTTTTCATTGTAATTTTGAGTAATATAAAAGGTTTTTGTAACGTATATACAATTTACTCTTTGCCTGTGTTAGTATTTAAAATGTTTAATTAATATGTAAAATCTATATGAATAGTTTCAATAAAATCAGTGACGAAAATCAGTAGTACATTAATTGTATTATATGAATTGAAAAACACATGATTTCTTTTATATTCTATGTAAACATTTAATAATTTTTATACATTAAAAAGTAGTATCGTAATATCACAGTAAAATTAATCTTATTTAAACCGATTTTGTAGACATTAATCGATAGAATTTATTTATGATCAAAACTTGAATTACAAAAAAAATTTGTTAACTTTCTTAACTTAAAAAAAATAAAAAACTTAAAACCTTAAAAAATTCATTAGGACCTTTAAGTTAATTGTTGATCGCACATAATATGAGAATAAACACTACTTATATCTTCAAAATAAATTACAATATGAATTACACAAATAGTTACTTCTTTATTACAAATAGTTAAGAACAAACATTATCGATATTTATCAATAAAAATATTTATACATGTCTTGTTATAAATAATCGATTTTTTTTTACAAATACTTTACTAATCTGGTCTGAGTTCGGAAGTTTTAGATTTACTTGACTCAATTTTTTCTTCGTTAATTTTTTTATTATTTAACTCGTGAACGAATTTGTTATCACTTAACACTATGCTATCTACTTTTACAGAAGTTTTGTCAGCACTTGAATCGCTAATCAGACTAGTTTCATTAATTCGTAACGGACAAACAATTTCCTTGAAATTATTCAATTTATTCTGTTCTGACTTTTCACTTGACGATTCTTTCAATTTTTCAATACAGGCAGCACTAATATTCACAAGAGAATCACTACATTTTTTATGTTTATTTAATTGTTCAACAGCTGTATCTTCATTGGAGGTTGAATCAACTGTTTTGCCAATAGCTACATCATCGATTACTTTAACTTTTTCTTTCGTTTCAATTGATTGTTCAATAGCTTTCTTTTCATGTACAAGTAAGTTAGTTTCACTCTCACTTTCACCCTCTGTTAATGGATTTATTGCTATTACAGCATCATTACTGCTTATTAATGAATTATTTTCTTTAAGTAATTCTGATGATTCCGCTACCTCAGAAGTACTGTTACTTATTTCACTAGGAAATCCTTTTAGTGCAAGATATTCTTTGACTGAGCCAGTGGGCTTGGGAATTAGCGGCTCTAAACTTTGTTGCAAGGCATTCTGCTCTTTTAATTTTGATGGATTATTTAATTTGCTCTGTCTCTGTCTTTCCCTTAAACGTTTGCGTATTTCAGATTGAATTTTCGATTCCTTTATTACATTTTGTACGTCATCTTGTCTATAATAGCGCGTTGTCCAAGTTTCGGAGCGAGATGGAACATTGTTGAATGACTCTTTATCTGTACTTTTATTGGTCGAAACTTTTACCGCATTTGTACCCTTTATTTCATTATTGAATTCACTTTTCTCCAACTCATCCATATCATCAGGATAATCGTCTAAATTAATCACTTCATCTATATCTAACAATTTATCATCAAATGGATCTATTTTTGCATTATTTTCCTTCTCTTTTAAATCCAATATCGTTTCTTTATTTTCTTTTTTTGGAGATTCTTCAATTTCTATTAAATCCATTGTGACTGCAGTTTCTTTGTTGTTGACATTGTCGTCATTTTCAGATTTTGACTCTTTGTTCTCTGAAATTTTAATCGGAATGTCTTTAATATTGTCATTATTATTTTCTTTGTTCTTTTTTCTCGAGCGAATAAAAGGATTTCTTTTAATTCTTTTAATTTTTCTCTTGGATGGACATTCATTAATAATTTCAATTTTCTCATTAACTATGTTCTCATCGTTATCATCAATTATTTCCCCTTCTTCAAGATCTAGGGTGTTTAACAATTTATTTGAATTATCTGCTTTATCATTTACACTATTATCAGCCTTAGTTACTGATAAACTGGCATTTTCATTACAATTATCGCTTTCTTTACTATTTTCATTTTTAGCCTTTTTATCACTTTTTTCTTTATTTATATTTACATTTTTCTCGCTGCTCTTATTACTTATTTCCTTAGCTTTATTTTTTGTAGACAGATCTTCTTGGATTTTTTTGCTCTCAGGCGTACGTTCGTTAACTAACTTTTGATTCACTCGCTCTGAATGATCTTCAGTTTCACTTTCACTTGAAAGTAGTTCTATTGTCGGAGCTGGTTGAATAACTACAAAAACATCTTCATCCTCCCCATGGTTCATTAAAACATCTATTTTTTCAAGTTGTTCCTTAAGATTTTCTTGTCTTGCTTTGGTACTCTTGTCATTGGAAGTTTTGGATTTTGGGACTAATTTTATCGAATCATTGATTTGTACATTTTTTGAACTCGAAGAATCCTCTTCTTTACGTATTAAAGCCCTAATTGCTCTCGCTCTCATTTCAAGCTCCAAAAGATCCAAGAGACTTTCACCTTCTTTTGGTTTCTCTTTTTCCTTTACTTCTGTTTTTATTTGGACGTTTAATTTACCTTTCCCCTTACATTTAGGCTGCGGTTCTTGTTTTTTTTGATCTGGATATTTTTTCTTCGTTTTCTTTATACTTTTATTCTTCAAATTTTCGCCTTCCTTTACATTCATTTCTTCGTCACTTAACCATTCCGTGTCAGAAATAATTTCGAGAGTAGGACCTAATAAAATCAATCATCAGAGAAGTTATTTTATTTCATCAAAATCATTTTGAAAAATTAATAACAACAGAATAAAAATAAAGAGTTTTAGCGTGAAATTTAAAATTAGCCCAACAAAAAATAAGAGCTACCTAAATCATCGGACTCGTCTGTGTTAGAAGATTGTAACATTTCTTGACCACTTATAACGCACATAATTCTTGTCCTGGACATCCCAATTAATTCATTGGCACACAATTCCTCTAGGTCATTAAATTCGACTTTCTGCGAGAAAGCATATTCATTTTGATGAAAAAATTTTCTTAAATCATACTTTCTTATACCAATACCTTTAAAATTTGTGGCAGCATCATGCGAATTTTTTCTGTTTTCACAGATTTGAAAAGTTGCGATGCAAGTTCTTTTCGATTTGACATATATTCCTTAATAGGTTTCAAATCTTTTGCATCCGTTTCATCGTCAGACGAAGAGGTTACAGAAGAACTCGTAGAACTACTATCAGATTCCTATGAAATTAAAATTTTCCACATATTTAAACGATTATTTTATAATTATTCGATTAAGCTAAAAATTATTTCTTCTGCGTATTTAAACTATTAACATAATGAGCTATTTAACGAATATTGGCAATATTTAAAATCACTCTCTGATCGCTTTATATATGCCTCTACCACTCTGATAGTAATATTTATCATTATACATTTATTAAGTATTGAAATGAGCTTCAACGAACATATTTATTGAAATAAATGCGTACAATCATATTTAATTTAAATGCGCTCCTGTAAGTACAATAACAGCAAGTATAATGATTATGTATATAATAAAATAAGACTCCTTTATTTTTAAAAACTAACCTGCAACATCAACATGAAATCATCGTGGGACCTTTTCAATGTCTAATTCTAAGAGTTGTAATATTTTAATTCCGTAACCTTACCTCGCTGGAAATCCTCGATCTTTTCAATTTGCTCTTCTTATCGGACATTTTATCTCGCCAATACAGTAAAAACTCCTTCACATAATAATCATTGAGCGCAACAAAGTTTTCAGTTCAGTTGTTTGTCACATAATGCCCTCGGTTCCCCTTACTTCCTTAGGCAGTTGAAAACAGCTGATTTGGAATCACTTTTAACGACGCGAGTGTGACGCGTCTTTGGGAGCGCCGTGAGAAAAGGGAAAAATAGAGAAAGCTGCCACGGCAGAATGAACAATGTATTGTAGTTATAGGGGCTGCCAATATTTTTGTTTTGGATAAGAACAGAATTGTTATTAATTGATATGATTTACGAGTAGATTATCAAGCTCTAACCTCATAAAGCAAGCGCGTAACCTCTCATCGTGCTATCAAGAATTCGAGAAGAGAAATAATGTATTGTTTTTTAATTCATGTTGTAATTTCGCCGTGAAGAGAAATTATAATCACACACATTATATTATGAAAGTAGAAATTCAGTGAAGAAAAAAATTGTAACAATTGCTGGATTATGTGACAGTTAAGGGAGAAGAAATATTTTAATATTATTTTTTAAGTATTCTAAATAAGAGATAAAAGGACAGTAATATTAAACGTTTATTAAGGTATACAAATAACATTGTAGAATGTTTTATTATTTAGACTGCGTTAAATTATTGTCAATTGTGTTTATTTGCATCGAATTTGAAACTCATTCTTTCATGATTAATTGTTAATTATCAAAATTATTAAATTTCGCTCGACTGGCTAGCAAATTAATTCATTTGTCATTTTTTATAAAACATCTGAATTCATTAGTAATTTTTATTTAATTCATAATTTTGTGGCTCATATTATATACAAAGTATCTAAAGTATATGTATCACAATGTATAAAGTATAATATCTACTCTTTTCAATATTATTAATCTAAAATTTTTATTTTAGATAAACTATGTGATGAAAATTTTATATATCAATATAAAGTAGTGCTCATAAGCATTCCATTAAATATATTATTTATTAAAATATTGTATCGATCTCTGAAGAATAAGTAGGCCTTAACAACTTACCGTAATATTCAGGCATTCGGGCTTTAATTTTAATTAATAAAATTATAAGTTCATTCATTGAATCGGTAAAAAGAACTCAAGAAAAAGATAAAATCATGTTTGGTAGATTCAAGTATGCATTGATGAGTGCAGTTGGTGGAAGTGAGTTAGGTTTACAATATAATAATGAATCTGATAACGAATCTGTTACGGATGTGATAAACTCTAATATACCAATTACTATTGAAACAAAACCATATAGCAGACCAAGTTTTCTCGGTTTAACAAACGAAGAAACCCAGGTAAATATTTTCTTATCGTATATTTATGAATTAAAAAAAAATGTATTAAGCATTTGTTATATTCCTGACAAAAATTCAAACTATTTTATAATAAAATCTTAATTTTATTTTTAAGTAATATTAATATTGAAAATGTATTGACAGAAATTACTTAAGCCCTAAAATTTATCTTAAAAATACTATCAAATATTTCAAATAATTATTTAATAAGCACAACGACTGTTTGAAATAAATATCATAAATCAGTAAATTATATTAGTAAATAAATAATATAATTACATTAGTTATATTATTATTAAATTTACATTATTTTAAAAAATTAGATTAAATATGTAGAATTTATGTTTTAACTATTACATAATAATTGTGCAAAAATAAAATTAATAAATTATTATTAATATATTGTGGTTGAAAAAAAATATTTCAAGACAAATTAAAATAGTCGACATTATGATTACCTAAAAAATATTCCATTTTTTAATTTGCGTATAGGTAAAGCTCTTACTTTTGAAATTATTGGGAACCATTGATCAATTATTTATAATTTAAAATACTTCCAAATTTGATGAAAACAAATGATTTAGGTGAGCGCAGATCATAAAGTACGTCCAATAATAGTACCAAGAGATCTTAGTAGATTGCCATGGTGTGCTGGTTATGCCGAGTGCATAAATGCTGGTAAAAGTACATGGAATGAGGATCAAGCCACTGCGAGGCGTGGTGATTTAAAACTAATAGATATAAACACAACTTTACCGTACGTTTTGTTTTCAATGTTCGATGGTCATGCTGGTTATCAAGTAGCTTTAACTGCCAGATTACATCTCCATAGGATAATTTTGGTAAACATTATACAAATTATTTGGATGTTTTAAAGAAATTTTTCATAGTACATTATTATTAAGTTTTAACAATAAATACAAAATTTATTCTAGTCGGAAATATTGAAGTGTTCAATTTTATTACAATATTAATGCACACGAATAAACTTTCAGGAAAGGTTAACGGCCATACCAACTGAAATGTTATTATCTGAAAATAATGAAGCCAATGTGATACAAGGAAGAGATTTAATTATAGGAGCTATTGAACTTGCTTATAGACAAATGGATCAAATGGTTGAGCATCAGGCACAAAAAGGAGGTGGAGGATGCACCTCTTTGACAGTTCTTTTTCTGCATGGCAAACTTTATGCTGCTGGAGCTGGAGATTCTAGGTTCGATCATTTTCTGAATTAAATTATTTCTTATAATTGCTGTTTTCTCCTTTGCTTATTAAATTACTGAATTTACTGTATGTTGAATTGAGAATTAATTGATTCGATGAAATAATTGCTGCTATAAGTTTTTAAAATTTATACTTTTAAATTTATCTACAACGTATTCTGATATTAATATATAATTTATTTCTACTTATAAAGATCATTATTTCATTTTTTCATAGAACGATTATGATTCTGGAAGACAGTGAACGAGCACTTACTAGAGACCATACACCCGATTCCGAATCAAGTCGTGTACGTGCTTTAGGATATTTGAAAAGTGGAGAACTTTTGAAGGGACACTTTACATCACTAGAATTCAAAAGGAGACCTATTCAAAGAGATGTAGGTACAATGGTTTTATATAGGGAGCCATACATGACAGGCTGGGCGTACAAAATTTTATCACAACCTGATCTACGATTACCTCTTATATCTGGACAAGGAAAACGAGTAAGTTTCTTTAATTACAATTTTACGCGTTAAGTCAATTATCAGTCTATTAATTGATGTAATTCGCTAACAATAATAATTATTAAAAATTCATACTGACGTGGTAACTTTGCAGAGTAGAGTAATGGGCACAATAGGAGTTACTCGAGGATTCGGTGATCACGGATTGAAAGCTGCAAATACAGGTGTTAATATAAAACCATTTTTATCATCTCAACCTGAAGTGCAATCAATAGACTTGGAAGAGTGTAATCTTAATGAAAGAGATTGCATTGTTTTAGCAACGGATGGATTATGGGATGTAATTTCTGATAAAACTGCGGCAAACATACTTAGAAAGACTCTTGCGCCAGATACTCCATCATTAGAATACAGGTACAGTAATGAAATATACACGTCTAAGTACATTTCTAAACATATTTGTTTTGATAACATTGAAGTTTATTGAAAAAATGTAATTACAAAAAAAAAAAACAATTTTTGAATTTTTGAATTAAAATTGAATTCAAAAAAAAATTTTCCATAAAGTATAAAATATTTAATATCTCGATTTAATTAAATATTTTTTTAACATAAAAAGAAAGACGTGTAAGTTTTCATTAATAATCTCTTGATTCTCAATTGTTCTTTAATATTTTCACAATTTCTAAATACAAAAAGGAAGGTCGCTAAATTTAATAAAGATCAAATTTTTTCAAGTCTCAAAACTAAATGCTTTAATAATACTCAAATTAAAATTAAAAGTAAGAACGATGATATTTATTTACTTTGCCTTAAAATCTTGTTTAAGTATATTATTAAGCATCGATGAACGTATTGTACACAGATTAACAATGGGCGCACAAGAATTAGTTCAGGCAGCTAGAGGTAGATTAGTCGGTCGAGTATGGAGACTTAAATCTGAGATGCAAGAGAATGGAGAGGACGAGATACTTCCAATGGCGTCTGTTGACGACATAAGCGTAATGGTTGTGCCGCTTTATCCTTACCTGTGCGAGCATAAACAATGGATTAAAACACAGCAGCAAGAAAAAAAGCTTTTAATTAATTCGTTGCAATTATCGACAAGCGATGCAACCTAAAGTATCGAGTTTTTACACTTCAAATTGGCTAACAACAAGAGAATGCAGCAAATCTTTAGATAAAGATCATTTTCTTTCATTTCATCATATTTACCATGATACAAGATCAAAAGATTTTTGATAGTATATTGATTAATTTTTATCTTAGATGATAAAAGAAGATAGATATGCTTTCACATACCACGCAATATCAATATTAGAGAAAATTATACATATTTTAAGCATAAAAGAGCATCGATAACATATATACATATTTTTAAAAAATTAATAAAAATGTCAAAGCCACGATTTAAGCTCTTAATTTTTAATTGACAATTTGGTATTTTTACATTGAAATGTGAATATTTATTATTATTTTTATAATTATCAAAATATATAATTTATTTTAATATTTAAATAGCTATTACATTATTTAAATAACACATAAGATGCAAGCTTTAAGGGGTTAATGCCAATTTAAATAATGAAAATGTCACAACAAAGGAGTATAAATTCATTTTATCTCAAATTCGATATATACTAAACTTACAGTATTTTATCCATTGTATATTTTATATTTTGATAAATTATTCGAACATAATGCACATAATTTAAAATGCTTTTTGCAATAAAAGTTTTTTCTAAATTTTTCTATGCTATATATACTCAATATTAATTGAAAACAAATAATAAGTTCCATGCTACACATATTACAGATATACTATCATATTGATAATTAATTTCTTAATAGTAGACCATAAAAATTATGCAATGAACTGCAAATATTGCTTTAATAAAACATTTTTCCTAATATTTTTTGTATCTTTAATCTTCAACTAATTTGTATTGAGAATAGAATATGATTGATAGAAAGGGTATTTATTTACCAAGAATCTAGTGAATTTAAAGTGCTTCTAATATTAATTTATCATTTCATAAGTTTTACTAGAATAAGTAACATAATAATAAATTATCAACTGCATAGTTTCAAAGATATTATAT
>JAPYYT010000810.1:0-37499 GCA_030522565.1 Ceratosolen corneri | reverse complement strand
AAAAGAGATATTTATTGAATTTATAATAATGGTAGAAAACGCACGCAGTTATGAATATAATTAATAATACTATGGTCGGTACAAATGTGAAGAGCAGCACCTTCACGAGACGCGTAGCGCGAATTGTATATGCACGATGTGATGGCCACACTTACACGTTACGCGAGGTGCGATTGTATATATGTTTATGTTATCCCGCACTTTCGCACTTGACTACGCATTGTCTTGACTATCCGAAATATAATGGCGGCGGTGTCTAGTAAACGGCGCTTAGCCGGATCGTCGAGTGGTCGTACAGTGGTTATCAATCATCGGGCTCCGGAATACATGTGTTGCGCGTTGATGAGCCGTCGCGTGAGAATAAAGTCTGTTATCCATTGCCATTCGTGGATCCTCCACGACTATTAGTATGTTACACACAACACCAGGCACAATAATTATACACACATACATATTCGATAATGTACAATCTTGCACATTACTCCCATTATATCCCCATTCTTTACCATCAAAGAGTTTCACCCAAGCAGGTGAAATTCGTATTGTTCGAGAACCGTATATAAACTGGAAAGTCACAAAATAATTTTGTTTCTTTTGACATTTGTTTAGAATACTTTATTAATTTATGATTGCCACATGTCCCAGAAAAGCCAACGAATTCCCCGATAACATTTCATATATATTTTCGCGTTGACAGTGATTTGAAATAGTCGAGTGTTCCCAGCATTGTACTCGAAAGATCGACGATGGTCAATATGACCATTACGTGCACTGCAAAGCGCGTGCTGTAAAATTAACGAACAAAACTTTCCAAGAACCCACACGCAGTTGCCAAACATCGTACGAATTGCTTCCACACCAAATCGATACATATTTTGAAAAGTTTATACATCAAGCGATGCCACGGGCCGAAACGTCGTTACAAGGCTCACGCGCCGACCCTGCGTTCCGACGCGCGGCCGGCCGCCGCTTGAACACCTCCACTGCCTAAAAGTTGACGTACACAATACCGGTCAAATGGCACCAATGACAGCTGAATAATTAGGTCTTAATCAATCATCGAAATTTCCCACTCTTATAGATGAGCAAGAAAAGTCCTCCCTCGGGAAGAGCGGGGTGAAAATATTGCTTATAATATAGTATTCATTATTTCTACGTATTAACTACCTATACTATACACCGCAACAGACACTATCATACCAATAATAATCTCACTAATCTTTACCTCTACATACTCAAAAACTTGTACATATAATTAAGTACTTTCGCTTAACTAGCTTATATTGTCGCGACTGCAGTCACCTCTTCTGCCCTTTATCTATATCTCAAACAACATTGCTGCATCAGTCGAAGTAACTCTCCCCTTTTTTATAACATCTAAACGGCAATCAATTTACAACTGATTACCTCATTCCCTTATCTAATATTTTCCTTTATAAATTACAACTTGATCCATCCCACCTCATATAAACATTTGTTTTCAATATTTATTCAATAAAATATTAAATTTAAATGCACAGATAACTCCAGGATTCCTTTCTTTAAAACCTATTTCTATCCGCCTCTTTCCACTATCCATCTCGCTCCACTAAACAATTCACACATGGCTTAAATTTCGAACACATATTATCGAATGAAACTGTTTTTACATAAAATATCGTGGAATAAGTAGTCCTAGCATAGTTTTTTTCATTGAATACGGACTCTACCTACGAACACATGTATTTTTAAAATATTACACCACTATTTGGATACTGAACTTTTAAGGTCTTAACTTTAAATTTATTATCTTTTATTGTTCAAGATTTCGTTGGTTTTTCGACCGTCGGTACTACCTCTTTGTTTGTAAATTCTTTTAAAAATATTCCAAATATTTATGATTGCCAGATGTGCCCAAAAAGCCTACGAAATTGATCAGAACGTACATGGAATATTCAATTCTCTCATTTATGACCTCTTTTTATGACCGTGTTTACTCGGACTGCGCCTCGAAATATCGGCAATGGTCAATATGACCATTACGTATCTTACAATATGGGCCTAATAAAAACAACGGACAAAACCTTCTAGTCATTATCGCATAGTTTCCAAACTTCGTGACAATTTTTTAACCAGCTAACACAAATTGGAATTCATAAAAACTCAGCCATGTTTCAAGACGTCGGGGCAATCACACGGTCCACGACTCGACGTCTCGAAGTGCTGCCACCACTTTTCCGGCACCTTCGCGCTCTTCCCGGAAAAGGGCGTTGATACTTTTGACTATGTCTCCAATGACAACAGAAAATTAGTTTTCATACAATCAACAAAACTTCCCACTCTCAAAGAATTCAAAGATAACCACTCCTACACCAAAAATAAACAACTCGCGTGCTGCGAAAATATAGTGGTCTTAAACGAGATTCTGTTAGTCAGAGTCAGCGATAAGCAACATTATAAAGAAGCTTCGATCCGAGGCTGGCAACAAGTGGCTACAACTAACATTACTTCCCTGCTGGCTCTTCTCCCCTCAGCTAGAGCACGCAATGGCTCCAGGTTCTGCCGTCCAGCCAAAGCCCCAAAAAGGACTAAAGTGGGCAGTAATAAGCAACATAAAGGCTGATAGTGACCGGTATTTATAACACTAAAAGTGAGGTCCACGATAAGCCAGACTCACATAACACGTTCAGCAGGATTCCGACCGTAATCTAATTGGTGACTAGAATGTACAACTATTATTTTAAACATAATTAACCGTTCTTCCAAACCTCGCGGTGTTCAATATACGCCTAAATATTGCAGTCGCGTGAATATAGTTTACTTATTAGAATTATAATTAATCTAGGCTTCGCAGAATTTAATTTAATTCTGAGTATTGTGATAGTCCGAAATTTACACAAATTAATATAAACACAATATTATATTTTTCAATATATTTAAGAGAGGCAACAGTATTACAGTAGACAGTTGTACAGTATTACAGCTTTGTTTTAGCTTATTTCTACTCTGCTATCTCGCCCGCTCCACTATCTGCCTTTCCCCCATATCTATAATATAATATAATATAATATATAATATAATATAATATATAATATAATATAATAATTATATTACAAAATTTTAAGAATTAATGCTAAAAGATTCTATACATATGCACAACGTTATATGTATATTTATATATGATACTAAATAATAAAAGAATTAACTAACTCTTTTTACAAACTACATCGAGTAAAATTAAAGTTATTAAGAAACGTTATTTTATAAATAAAGAAAAATCAAAATAAAAGAGATCAAAGGGATAAATTTTATATCTGTTCGAAATTCTGTCAACAAATCTCTTATCACAAATCAAAAAACAAGATCTCTTTCTTAGAATTCTCACACGACTCGAGTGGAAAATGTAAATACAACAGGCCAAAAAAAAGTATCGACAGTCAATTCGAATATAGAGATTAGACCGATAATATTTAGTTATTGTTCTCTATTATTAACATAAGTTATTTTTCAAGCCAGCACTCGTATTAAAATCTGTGTTATCTTGAGACTTTTGATATTGTAACAGTTTTTGATTATTCGGTTCAATCAACTTGAATTGGAGACTTGGCTGAATTGGTTACTAACCTGCGAACCTATGTTTTTCTAAACAATTCATGTAAGTTGACACCCAACACATCAATAAGCGGACATTAAAATAAAGGAAGAATAAAAAGACCTGATCTAAAAGTACGCCATTAATACTATACGTCTCAACTAACATCTTACTCAGCTTACAACTGAGTAGCGAGACAACTACATCCTTTAATTCAGATTGTCTACTATCACACATCACTACCGTAACGCAGCCATCATATCAATACAACTAAACACACTTGCCATTCGACCATATTCTGTAAATATTCATCAACTATTTATATATTTATTATTTAATAAACCTACTTTAGCCTCCAACATCAATATCTGCTCAGTTTATAATACCCATTTCTATCACCTCTCTTGTCACTATCTGTATCTCGTGATACACACGCGAGAAAAATCCCGAACATTTGGTCCTTCGAGTCGGATAGTGACAAGGAGAGTAATAGCATGACTGAGCGACGAGACTACGCCAAGGAGAATATTGAGAATCGTAAGACGTGTTGCTTCATCAAACGCTCAATTAAAAGTGACGCTAGTACACACAATTTCCGATATAGAGCTGAATTTCGTCTAGCGTCATTATTATCGTAGATATAGTCGATAGAGGAGCCTAATTGCGTAAGCCGCCAAAAAGACTGTCACAGTCTTTTTTACAGTCGATATATGGTTGGAGTTCTACTAACAGCCGACACTGCACGCTTACTGACAAATTAATAGCTCAGCAGTCAATTGAGTATACGCAAATTCATATTCCTTGTTCATCAATATTCGAATCTTTTTGGGTATTAACCCGCATGTGAATTTTCTCCAAATTGCGGATGAAGAGAAACGGATAGTGGAAAGAGGATGATAGAAATAGGTTCAAAGAAGCAAGTCTTCATAGTTATTTATGCATTTATGTAGTTTATTGAATAAATACTGAAGGAAATTATATATACAAGGTGAAATTAATTTAGAGCTAATTAGATTATTATAGTAATTAGAAAATGTTTTGAGTAATTTTATATTGACACTCATTTAAGAGTCTTAACGGGAATGAGAAGAGGAGTTTACCTCTGACTATCCAGCAATTTTTGATATGCTGTAAGTGATGTAGACATCACAGAAGGGGGGAGGGACGAAGACGTAACTGCAGTCGCGACAGTATGATTCCTAAGACGAATGAACTACATTATATGTACATGTCCTTGAGGAAAAATAAAGGGGTTGTAGAGATAGGTGGGATAATTATTAAATTAATAAAGTCTACTGCGGTGTTATCAAATTGCATGTGTAATTAGGGGAGGTTGAATACGTGGAAATAATAAATAGTAAATATTAATATATTTACACGATTCTGGAAATGCCTGGGCAATGGCGATGATGCTTCCGTAACGGAGGGCGTGCTGGTTAGGTGTAAACTTAATGTAATAACTACTATCGTCTAGTGAGATTGGGGTCTCGAGGGAAAGCTGACTGCAGTCTTCTGTCGAGATATTCACTGGCTAGTTTTAAGGGTCAAGTCGTAGTTAGAAGTAACTCCCGCATTTTCATTTTTCTGTGGAGAGGAGTAAAGGCAGATAATAATTTTCCATAATCTCTTAAATATGATTGGTTGGGTTAAGTATGAAGATTTCTATTGTTAGGAGAGTTTAGAAAAGGAAAGAAGGGGAGGTCAGATGTACTGTGAATCAAGCTATTATAAACCTACATTTGACATTTCTGGACTAGGCAATGCCATGATCTGTCAACGCTGGACAAAGTTTCTAAACGCAAATATTATAGAAGGAAGTTTTTTTGATGAACTGAATCTCGAGCACCCAGTGATTATTCATTTAACTAGAAACCATAACGCAGTAAAATTTTAAGAGTTAATGTATATCTAAAAAGTTCAATGTATTCAAGAATTCTAATATTTAAGATGGTGACACAAAATATATTTATTAATTGATAAACAATCAATAATTATTTTTTAAGCTTTTTCAGATTACAATAATTGTTCTTTCAAACAATTTTTAATATTTTCTATAAATTCAGTTATATTCATTGCATTAAAACGAAATACTCATTACTTACCATAAAAACAAAAAATATACCAAAAAAATCTAAGATAAGAGAATGAAAAGACTAAAATTTTCACTGACTCGTAAAATGAATTTGAGGCAATGGATTAGATAACCATTATATAACCAAAACATGAAAACATGCTGGATTTAGTATATAGACGATTTAAGCAGAAAGAAAAAGTTCACCAGAACAGAAAGCTATGATCAATGGATGATTATTTATTAATCAGCGTTACGAAACAGTCATGATTGTCAAATTAAAATTAAATAATTGATGAAATTAATATATGACAAAAGGAAACGATAGGTTTTTCTTACAGCTTTAAAAACGATTAATAAAAACTGCATTGATACAATACATTTTTCTGTATTCATAAAAGCTTTTTCACATTGAAACTCAGATATTAAATCCCTTCAAACAAAATACAATACATCAATCGCAATGACAATAATGACAATTATAATAAGGATAAATACATAACATTACAATAAAAAAACTAAAAATGAAAAGGAAAGAATTCAAAGTCAGTTGATTTAACGATTAGCAAAGTTATGAATTAATAAAAATATACGGCTTATAAATCTATATTGAAGTTCTAATATAAATGCTCCTCCTTCTGGCTCTACCACTCAGTTTATTAATTTGTATACTACTTCTTGACTTGCAATTGCATCATCGTAAATATAGAACCTCAAAAACATATTGAAGCCCTATTATTTAAATACGAAAAATAGAAAAGTAATGAAGTAAAGAAAGGTACAGAGGGGGGAAATAATTACACTTGCATTGATAAATTAAGGCACTCATCAAAATATACGGGCTTATCCAAATAAACCATGCAGATATTACCTATATATTAAATAATAATGGAAATATGAAGATTAAATTCAATAATCCTTTAGTTTCTTCATTCAACTAATAAATCAAAGGTTAAGTAATAATATGTCACTAAAAGACACGCAATAATTTGTTAATGAATATCATAGAACTTGTAAGTTAAAATCTTGCATTTAAATTAAATATATTTTAATATCGATTATACTATTATTAATTTGATTTCGCTAATTCCATATTTTCTGTCAGATTCGATCTCATTTATCACCTCATTTTCACTGAATACCTTCATTTTAACAAATACAAAATTAATTATTCAATTGATCTAAATATTAAGAATTAGAAATTTTAATTGGGTGTATTTCTCATAGAGCCTTTTAGTTATATATTGATTACTGATTAATCCTAAATATCTCTAAATGCAAAATGTTAAGCCTAATATCACTCACAGATTCGTATACATATTCTTTTATATGATAATTTATTAGTTTACGTATTTATATATACAGTTATATATATATATATATATATATGTTATCTTTATTTATTATTCAATTGCAAATGAATGATATTAATAATAATATTTCAAATTAATGATAATCGTTTCTATACCGAACAAACCCTATTGTGTGAATAGTAATTTTATAATTTGTATAAATATTAAATGAAATATTAAAAAATTTAAGATTTCATTAAAAGCAAAACTAAGCCTTACTAAGGATTTTTTTAATTTGAATGATAAGTGATATTAAAATATAAGATTAAAATGATAAACGTTAAAAATTGAATCAAACAAATGAGTAGTGCCCCAAAAATGAATAGTACCGAAACACTTTAAATTTCAATTCGCAGAAGTCATAGGCCAGCGATACGCAATCAGATGCTTGGTAATTCCACTCTGTTGAGAGTTTATGAAAAGATGATTGCTAATACATACCTTGGGCTGTGGGGACTCCGATACGGATTCAATCCTATCGTTTGAGCTACTAGGTGTCCTATTAAGTGCCAATCTGTTCGATGATGAACCTGTAATCATAAAGTTATATTTCCTTTTCATCATTCAGCTTTTCTCTAGATTCATCCATTTATAAAATTTATTTAAAATTCAATGCTATATAATTAAATATAGCAATTTTTTCGAATATTATTTTTTACACTTTCCACAAATTTAATAAATATTAAAGTATTCGTTATTTATAATGCACTGTTCAAATTCAAATTCAATATATAATTATTACTTTTATAACTAAATTTTATATTATAAATATAAACATTTTAGTACTTCTATTTATTTTCGGATTCCTGGTTTTAAAAATATTTATATTAATATAAATATAAATTATTATATAATATAAGTATAAATATAAATATAAATATAAATTAATATAAATTAATATAAATAAAACCAAAAGAACTTAATAAAGTCTGTTCGATTATTATGATGTACAGTAAAGCTATACTTTCATAATTTCATTCTTATAAATCTGTAATACATGCATATATTTATAAAATTATTTAGTATATGTTTCAGTTGAAGTACTTAAATAACAAATTTTTCAATGATAATAATTTATAGAATTAATTGTATATTTTTGTGTAATAATTGATAAAATAACATAAATATAAATTATATTCATGATTATGAGTTTTTAAACATCTTTCAATCACTCCTCGAAAAATTATAATCTCTGTTACAAAAAGATAAATAAAGCTGACAATAATAGCTTTGAAACTGTTATGCCCAGTCCTGTATCAGTTTTTTGTTGTTGTGATCATTAAAGCTCAGCACATCTGCATCATAAACTATTAAACGCCAATATATGTACAAAGCTTTAACTTTACATTAACTTTACATTAATATTATTAATAATAACTATAATTATAATAAATAATGAATGACACTTCTATTATAGAAATGGATTTCTTAATATAAAACACGAAGGTAGTTCTTAAAATGGTAACAAGATAAGTTAATTATATTATTTCTTTTTAATTAGTAATTACTTTGTATTAAAGAGTCTATTTTTCTGCAAATATACAATGAATATTTTTTAAACCATTTTTATTTAATTAAATGTATTAAAGATAGTAGAAAATGCAAAAGTGAATAAATTCTAAATCATTCTTGTAAGTAATCATAATATTAATATATTAATATTAATATCAATATATTAATAATATTGTACATGTACACTATAAAACGTGTTAATTTCTATCGAATTAAGTAATACATTCATTAATATTATGATCTTTGTAATAATTTGTTTCCCAACCATATTCATGAATTTGTTTTGTAACAAAGTACTTTCCAATGTTTTATTTTGAAAAATTCATAAATATTTCATGCAATATTGCTAAGTAAATTATATACTATTTAATTTAATAAACTTTTTTCTATTTAATTATAATTTCTTATTTATACCAATTATAATTAAGTTCTAAAAATAAAAATTATGTTAATAACGGTATTAAAATAAAATATCTTAAATTTAATAATATAATTTTTGAAAATAATAATATAGAAAAAATAACCTTTTTTCTAAACATTATATCACGATTTGGAATGTTGAAAGGTAGTTTTTTATTTATTTTTTCGTTTCTATTGTGGCGATATGCTTGTATTTTATTACATATAGTCATTGTAAAATCTAAAACATATTGTTTTTTTATATTTATAATATTTTTTGACTTATTTTTTGATTTTTGTTGTTTTATTTTTTGACTAATATTAGTTGACTTCTTCACATTATAATTTATTATATTAAGAAATTCATCATTTAGTGATAAAAAGTAATAACTTTTGTTTAGGCTGACTTCTCCTATGGCCGCCTATCGGATTAATTATACTAGGCAGGATAGTCAATATAAGGATCGAAACATGGTCATAAAAATTCCTACATTACTTTATAATATGTATGCATATACACTAACCACCAAAAACTTGATAGAACTGGGACAAATACGTGAGTATGGAGAGCCTATCAGGTACAGAGCATGAAGCCATGTCTTCGGCGTCGAGGAGAGCCGGAATGCCAAGATGCTGCTCGGCCGTCCTAAAAGCGAGTTCATTGTTTCCATAAATATTATCCTTGTTCAGGCTGCTAAAATCACTGCAACAAAATAAATAATGATCATCAAACTTATATCTGAACATATAAAATTCAGAATACGTGGTATGTTGTATGTAGAATGTTGTAGCTTTGATTAACAAAAATTTATTATTATTCAAACAATAATTTATAAAAAAAAATGGTGAAAGGTATACATCTAGATTAAATTATTAAATATGTATAAATACTTCAGTATAAATATAAAACACTTGAATTGCTTTATTATTCTATTAATTGATCTCATATATTTGCTAAAACACGCGTATGAATTATAAATAGATACAAAATGTTGGAGGTAGAATGAAAAAGCGAATTGCTAATTAAAGCTAATTAAATAGTAATTAATGTAAATTAAACCTTAAAATCTTAAAAAAAGTTCTATGTAATGAATTGTACTATCTTAAAACATATATAACATTAATATATAACATACTAGTCTAATTTATATTTAGAATATTCAAAATGTTGCCGTCTGATCCGATCTACTTCTTTTTTACTAGTATGAACAATTTTTCAAAAAGATAAATTTCCTGTGAATAATGGTAAACATTTATATGCTATTTATTTGCAATAATGTTCTATAAATTTTAAACATACTTTATTATATGCGTGAATAGTATACTTAATAATGAAGCAATAATGGTAATATTTAAAATTCCTGATAGCTGTAATTTTTGAAAGCAGCGTATAATTAATATACAATATTATTTATAAAATCAGCCACCATAAAATCATTAATTATAAATTTAATTTTTTTCAGTTTTTATGCAATACGCAGAATTTTATCATATTTCTATTTTGTATTCATCAATATTTGTTGTATCTTGAGATTTAAAGCTTACTTGTTAAGTAATTCATACTGTACATGTAATTACTTTTGACATAAATTATAATTTCTACGGTATTCCATAAAAAATCGATATCGAGAAATTTGATAAAAGATATGATAAATGAATTTATAGGATATATCTATTTTTCAGTAATAATAAATTCTTTTAAAAATTATTGCGTAAAAGGAAGTATTTTTTTATATAAACATAGTTCAATCGCATTTTTGCTACAACTATGTAATATATTATATATTTGTAGCATTAATAATCATTGTTTCTTAGATGACCTTTTCATTAATTATTAACTCCTTTTATTTAATTTTGTGCCAACAGGACATCACTTAGTTGATGTTTTCATAAGTCGACGATTAGTAGTTCTCTTCGTAGGCGATTTCGCAAAATCGTTTACATTGAAAGTTAATTAGATTTATAATTTTTACTTCATAAGTTATTAATCTTTTTATACTAGTAAATATCTTAGAAAATTTATTTTAGTCAAATATAATTTATCAACTTTAAAATAATAATATATAATAATGGGAAGAAATTAATGTACTGAAATAATAATAAATGCTATTATAAATAAATTAATAAAAATCATAAGGAATTTAAAGGATCGGGAATGAAAAGATAAAGTATGCGAGAACATTATAAAATAAAAATTGGAGACATGAAAGTTCTACATATATTTTAGTTGTCTAAGAATGTGATATAAATAGTGATAATACCTAGAAACTAAGAGATTGATTTAGATATTATGGAGAAAAATGAGTGACTCACATGAGATCAGGCCGAAAATGGTGTATCATAGCACAGAAAGCAAGGCCATCACGCCACGAAGTAGTCATATTCTGTACGTTAACACTCGGGTAGCCATCAGTTATACGTTTGCACCAAAGCTCCAGCGCCTTTGTACCACGACGTTCACCCATTTTTACTAATTCCTCAATTCACGAGATACAACTTAACGGTTTGTTCTTACCAGTGACTTATTTTGCGTTCTTGCTATAGCTTCCGTCTTATCTTGATGCACTGGTTAAACGTAGAGACTGTAAAATTGCACTTCTGTAATCGAGAAAATGATGAAATGTAAAATTTTGACGTTATCGATTTTGTTATTACGTAATAGAAACAATTTATGGATAATTTAATTCCAAATATTTATTACATACAAGCATTGTAATATTAGGACGTATTTATAAAAATATAATAAAGACTTTTTATGACGATAATTGTTTGAGAAAACCTGTCAATACAACTGGTATCAAAATTAAATATTATGAAGGTCCATTGCGGGACTACAAATTATTTCTCTTTATATTTCATATTTATAATCAGTACTGTTCGAGAATACGTCAGTTTCTCGACCGTCGGTACTACCTCTTTGTTTGTGAATTCTTTTTATAAACATTCAATACGTTTATGACTGCTAGATGTGTCTCAAGAGCCTACGATCAGAATATCGATATATACTGTATATATAATCAGAATATAATAACGATATTATCAAAAAGTACATCGAGTACATAATTCTCTTTCGTTTATGACCATGTTTACTCGACTGCGCCTCGAAACGTCAGCAATGGTCAATATGAATATCACGTGTCTTGCAATTCGAGCCTAGAAAAAATAACGGACAAGACCTTCTAGGCATAATAGTGTAGTTGCCAAGCTAACGTGTTTATCAAAAAATTATATGATTGAGATATCGTTAATATTGTCTATAGAAGTAATTTTTAATATTATTAATAATTTTCAAATTTAAAATAATAACCAAATTTTTAAAACAATATATTTTACAAAAATAATTGTAACTATTCTAATGGCAATATTATTTTATGGATTTTGTCAAATAATACATGAATTTTTGTATAATTAAAATTTTGCTGAAATAATTACGAAAATTTGTTATAAATTTGTAAACAAATTATAATATAATAAAATCTTTAATTATTATCACTATACGAATACTCTCATTTACTAATAGACATTCTTATTTCATCAATAGACTCATATCAATAGACTAAATTTTTCTTTGAAAGAACTAAAACTTCATAAACAAGTCAAAAAATAAAGTATAAATCATAATAAACTACAACACAAATATTAATTATTTTTAAATACATTGTTTAATTCAGATAAGTAAAAATCAAATATTTTATTTAAATACAAAATTTAATAATATATTTGTTTTTTCAATTAATAAAAATCATTTGACCGAACGTTTTCACGTTTCTACGTAAGACTGAAATTTTTCTGAATATGAAAAATACTAATCAAAAGGCTCATCAATATCAAAGCTTAATTGTACTCATTAACTAAGTGATAGTATAAATAGTAGAAAGTAATAGGAGAAAAAAATTGAAAAGGAAAAACGGATTAGAATAAATAATAGGAAAACTAACAAGTTTGTAAATATCTATTTCTATTTGTTCTGTGACTATATACTGTATTAATGTATATGTATACTGTATACTTATACTGTATATTGTTTGTAAATATCTATTTCCTATGAAAAATATTTTCTCAATGACGAACAATCCGTGGTTCGGTTGAGCTTTAGTTTTATGTAATTAACACGGAGGAAAGAAGGACATTCAATAGTTTTTGAAAATAAATATGAAAAGTCCTAAGAACTGTGTTTATCTAATTCCTTCTTTTTTATATATTGTAGATGAATATTTGAATTACATCTCTATTTAGTAAACACAAAAATTTTGTGTTGGATTTGCCTCGAGAAATAATATGACAATGTGTTCGAGAATTATCCCGAATGTAAATCTCTCCTCAAGTGAATGGGGAGAGGTAAATCGTGGAAGGGGAAGGATAGAAGTAGATATCAAAAGAAAGTCTCCGAACTATTTATTAATTATGTTTATGTTATTGAAATTAATTATGAATTATATTGAATGTGGTCCAAGGATAATAGATTTATATGTTGCGGTGGTCAGTTGTAAATTGAACACCGCGTTCATGTTATTATAAATTGAGTTGCTTCTTATTAAATATAGCAACCACTTAAGATTACTTCCGTTAATAACGTAGCAATTTGTTGTAGGCAAATCGCTTTAAATATTATTCATACTACATCATACAAGGTATGACCGAAGTCGATGTATAAGTACTGTGGTGATTAGTTGTAATCTAAAGGCACAAAAAATTATTGATACTTACGGTATGAATATCAGAAAATGACCGAAATCAATGTACAACTCCTTTGTAGTATTAGAGTGCCGAATAGAATAAATATCATTCATACTTACTGTATAAGTATCAGAATGATGACTACAATTAGTGTACAATACCTTTTTATTGAGCGCAAGTACGTAATAGAATATATATTAATATGATAGCTACTAGAAGTAACTGAGTCCGCATAATCAATGCGTCTTAATTTAAGTAACATGCCCCGCTTTATCTCTCCTTGGAAGGGGTAAGAGTCAGGTATTAGTTCTTAATCTTCTATTGCTTATGATTGGTAAATTATATATTGAATTCCTGTTTCATGAGAACGATTAGAAACAGAAAGAATGGGAGATACAATACATAGTTTCTTAAAATTCTCACAGAGATATTTAAATGTCTTTATTTGCTATAGAAAAAGCAATAGAGATATACATTCAAACACTAAATTTAGGCGTAAGTTTAACAAAGATCAGTATTTACACATTTTTGACAATCATAATACAGAAACAAAAGACTCAAACAGAAAGATATAACTGCGATTTTGATTTCGAACGGAATCTCGAACATAATGAGAATAAAAGCAAAAGAAAGAAATATAAAAATAAATTCTACGAAAAAGTAGAAGTTGAGATATGCTAAAGAAAGATAAGATAAAGAAAAAAAAAGTTAGTCAATTGTCGAGAAAAAAGATAAAACCATAAGATAGTGAGAAGCGAAAAACATGGAAATTATTATGTTGTTGATTTTTAAAGCTAAGTAATAAAATAAAAGCTAGGATAGATTCGAGAAATAATATTGTAAATAAAAAATGTATATTTATATATACGTATAGTACATATACAAATAATATGTATTTGCAAAAATAAACGCATTTTCTCATATATACATGTGCATGTATATAAATACATATGCATGCATGTACATTGAATACCACGTTATGAAGTAAAAATACAGCAGTGTATTGTCATATATGATAAAAAATCAGTCAGGTTAGATGTACTTAAATTAGTAACTAAAATTTATACTCGTATATTATTTTTTAACATATCTATTTAATATATTTTTGATTTTAACATAATGTTTATTTAAAGATTATCTTATTCCAGGACATGAATAAAGTATAAAGATAGTCACTTTTTAAAAGATTCATTTTCAACTTATTAATATAGTAATTCTTTCATGCAATTGAATTATGAATTACAAAAATTGATTTATTAATGAACTGTCTATTCTGTGCTAAACAACCAATCTGTATAATTGTTCCACACTGATCTATCGTAAAATATAAGAATTATAAGATATATTATTATGCTAAATAAATGAAATGTATTTTAATAAATTGGTTTGTCAATTTTAAGAAATTTATTTAAATCGTGCTCAATTAATGGAACGCATTACAATCGGAGGAATAATATGATAATAGGAATAATAGGAATACGTTTGATGAAAAATTCGAATTTAATTTTGTATTCTTTAAATTTATAATCTGTTTTCCCAGAACTATATTATTTTTAGTCATTTAAAAGTAAATATCCAGGCTGTTAAATAAGATAATAATTCAGCTATGATATATAAGAAACAGATAATTCTTATTTGTATAATAGATATACATAGAAAAGAAAGAGAGATAAAAAATAACAAAAGAGCCAAAAAGAAAAAATATTTTCTTGCAACGATAAAATGAATTTCCGTATTTTCAAAATTTTTCAGGTAACAGCCCACTCTCAAATTCCACAGCAGACATGTTTGTAATATTTAGACTGTTTGAGATTCTGTCAACAAATCTCTTATTACAAATCAAAAAACAAGACCTTCTGTTTCTTAGAATGCTCACACGACTCGAGTGGAAAATGTAAATACAATAGGCCGAAAAAAGCATCGACAGTGAGTTCGAATAATGAGATCAGACTGGTAGTATTTAGTTATTGTTCTCTGTTATTAACATAAGTTATTTTTCGTATTAAAATCTGTGTTATCTTGAGACTTTTGATATTGTAACAGTTTTTGATTATTCGGTTCAATCAACTTGAATTGGAGACTTGGCTGAATTCGTTACTAACCTGCGAACCCATGTTTTTCTAAACAATTCATGTAAGTTGACACCCAACACATTAATAAGCGGACATTAAGAATAAAAGGACCTGATCTAGAATTACGCCATTACTACTATACGTCTCAACCAACATCTTACTCAGCTTACAACGGAGTAGCGAGACAACTACAGTCTTTCATTTAAATTGTCTACTATCATACATCACTACCGTAACGCAGCTATCATATCAATACAACCAAACACAATTGCTATTCGACCATATTCTGTAAATATTCATCAACTATTTATATATTTATTATTTAATAAACCTACTTTTAGTCTCCAACAACAAGATCTGCTCAGTTTATAACACCCACTTCTATCAGCTGTCCTTTCAGTATCTATATCTTCTGATTACATCGGGGAGAGGAAACACACACGGGAAAAATTCCAATCATAGGCAAAGAAAAAAACCACAAGTAATTGTGGATTCTTAGCAGTGGAAGAGTTGCAATTACAAGTGTAACTAATCGATAATCTTATTTTGTTTTGATTGTTCGTGAGATCACATGTTGTAAGCGGCGATAAGAATGCACCAGCGATGATATAAGCTAGATTTGCTGGGTAATTTAGAGGAGAGCTCAGATATGCTTTAATGGATGCTCAAAGTTCTTTTCAACGCCGATCACATGCATTGTTTCTACCGCGATTTCTGCTTTTTCTATCTTGCACTTTTTAGTTGCAGAACTCCAACTTCAACGAATTCTGCATATTTATAACGTATTTAATTAATTTATTAAAGAATCATATTGAACAAATTATGAATTGTATTCGTATATTCATTCATCGAACTTTTAAAATTGTAGTTTTTTTGCATAAATCAAATAGCTCGTTATCTACTTATGTCGTGATTATTGTTCATCAGTATATTATTATTGTTAATATTTTTTATCTGAACAAAATCTAAATATTTGAGGATATATTGCAATATAAGCAAAATGTCTACCTTATTTTAAATGTACTTTAAATATTTGTATAATATTTATTGATTTATAAATTTTATTTATGTATTTTATTTCTAAATGATAGATAGATTTTAAGACGAGTCTCACGATTTGTATTTAAAGTCTTAAATGCCACTAAATATTATCATTTCCATGTCTTTATTCAAAACTAAATCGTAAAAAGAATTTCTTAACTACAAATAATCTTATTAATAAAAAATTAGTTAATCCTATTAAAATGTTTCGAGTCATTATTTAATACAGATTTACGATTAAAATTTTCTATCAATTGTGTATAAGCAAACATGTTGGCTTATAAATTAATTATTTAGTATTGGACAAATATAGAAGATAAAGTTTGTGTATCGTATTACTCGCATAAATATTCTTATCTGTTAACAATTTACTCAAGTAGTTTAAATTAAACTCTTTTACCTGTAATTTATTAGAAACAATAATAAATTGAATCAAAAGAAATGGTACTGATGCTCAAAATTTTGTAGTAAATTTGAACGATTCTAGTAGCGTTTTATAATTTTGACAGTCTTTCCGTACGACTTTACCCTCCTCTGTTTTTTTTACCGTTGTGACGATGCATGCTTGCGCAAAGCACTAGGCATTTGAATATTGTTTTATTAAAAGGATATAAGTATAACCGATACGGTCATACGAGCAGTTTCTCCCAGATTACTCCAAGATAACGTTCTCACATAGCATTCTTTGTGACATCCACAAATAAAAAAAGATTGTAAATAATATTTACTGTGGTATCCATACAGACCGGCGTATTTAATGGCATCCATACGTCGGCACTAATATAGTAATTACACAGATGGTCCAAAATAATCTGGGTTTCTCAATATACTGACTACAGTGGTAATCTATGCGATAATAAAGATTACATCATTCAACTTCTTAATTTGTAACTATTCATACTTATTTATCTACTTATTATTCAACTAAAAACGGTGTTATATTATTAATAAAACCTTTTCAAAACAAATACATAATAAAAAATATAGTTTTAGAAGAGGTCATACTCAGGTTATTTCCTGAACAACTATAATATGTTAAGAATAGATAATGTCATTATATTAATTTTGATGAGTATAATACCGATACATGCACTCAATTTTTTAAAGTAATTTGAAGCTCAAAGTTAATACTTCTGTACCGTCTATTACCACAGTATTTAAGTATTAAATCAGTTTCAAATGTATATATTTACATATAATGCCACAGGATAAATTTTGTACATATGCTTCTTGATTTAATTATTAAGAATGAATTTCTTTATTGATCAATTTAATGTACTAAAATACTAGATGATAGATTTTTAATTATAGTACTTATAATAAATGAAGTGCATTTTATTTGAATTTATTATAAAATATTGTCATATTTCATTCTACTACAATCAAGATTTATTTTATTCTTTACATCTTTATATTGAATACGTGTACGCATATACGTAGAACATTTTACATCTGATACTTTATCAGAACAATAGTTTATGCATCGATTTTTCGTTGCATTAATTTTTATAGTAGAAAAACAAGCATGAAACTTAATTTAAATTATAAAATGTAGTATTTATATTGTTAGTTATTTTGATATTACATGTAATAAAATTTATTTATTAATCAGCGTTTTTGAAATTGTTTAATTCATTAGATTGAAAAATTTACTTTTAATTATTACATTTATAATTTTTACATGAACAAAATAGCATATGTGAAAGTTTTTTTTATTCTTAATAAATAGATAGTATTCAAACGGCATATTATATAATTTAAAAATATTAATTTAAAATTACTAATAAGTAGGAAAAAATATCGGTATTTCTTTGAAACTAAAATAAACCTAATTTAACATTAAATAAATAATTCTAGAAGCATGGTTTTTTAGTACTATATATATACATAAATATATACATAGATTTTTTAGTACTGTTAAGTGCTTATATTGATGTATATCCTTGAAAAAGTACAATTTAAAATATGATGGTTTTTGCTTTAAATAAAATATAATTAAAATAAATTTTAGTTAAATATTAAAATAAAATTTAGTTAAATATTAATTTTAATGAATCCTTCATCGATTCCAAAATAAGGTATAGGAATTTTTTGGTAATTTAGTGTAAATATCATGGAAACATTCTCGATGTAAATATTCACGAGGAATGGAATCTATGTTTGATTTGGAGTTTGATGCCTTTTACAACAATAACATTAATTCCTTTATAATAAAAAATAGGATAGTGATCTTATAAAATCAGCAATGATCTCAATGTTAAAGTATGTAAAATTTAAAATTTTTTTTAAGTTAAAGAATGTATCAAAATTATTTTTATTAATGATACTTTAAATATGCGAAGTTTATACAGTGCCAATTATGCACCTAATTATATTATTTTTATAAATAATTATTTTAGAGTATTCTATATTAGCTGTTTGAGATGAGACTCTCCATCGTCTCTCCATTCTACCTCTGTGTTTTGAAATTATTTATAATATCTTATATGTTTATTATTGCCAGATGTGTTCCAACGGCCTGCAAATACGACTAGAAATTACATCGAGTACCCTTTTTTGACCTCTTTACGACCATTTTACTCGGACTTCACCATGAAAGTACGACGACAGTCAATATGACCATCACGTGTCTTGCAATACGAACTCAGTAAAATTAGCAGAAGAAAACGAAAGTTTGTTGTCAACAACAAGCCAAGCCATGAGCCAAAGCACGGTGCAACAGCGAAGCGGAGGCATGACGAAATGTAGCTACCACTTCGCCTCCATCACCACTTCGCTAATGACATCATGATTATCCGCTGTCACCCAATCGCCGAAACTTCTCAGTCTCATAGAAATCATAGAAAGATAGACACCTTATCGTAAGAAGTGGGGTGAAGATATTAAATATCGCGTCTCTTGGCGCTCCGCATCAGAAACCACTAGAATCTTCTTAAAATCCAAGGATTCCAAATCTCTCAGTTAAACTAATGCAAAGCAGTGATAAAAAGAATTTCTCAAGAATCAGTGTGCGGTATAATGAACGTGAAGTTTCGACACGACGCTGATAGAAAAGAATGAGCAAGCAACAACCAGTGGGACCATAGAAACTGATGCTAATAATTAATTCATCAACTGACTGTTGCTTTAATCCGCACCAGCTTCGGCACTGAATCCAGCAAGCAGATACATTACTCGCAGATAACGCCCTGTTGCACCATACAACTAATACAATTATTCCAAGTTTCGCGATATTCAATTAACGCCTGTATATTACGATAGTGCGGAACATAAAATTCAAGATAAATACAGCATTATATTTTACCATATATTCGATAAAAACAATTATACAGTATTTCATACGACATCTTCGACTTCATTTATTTTACCCTGCTATCTCACCCCTTCTATTATCTGCCTCTCCCCCATAACATCTTGGGGAAAGTTCACACTCGGGTTAGTTTCCGAACAATTGGTTATACCATTTTATTTATATTTGCTAGCAATATTTTTATATTGCATCTTATTGTATTTTTCATTGTATATGATATACATATGTCGTTAATATCGTTGTACTTTTACATACTTTTTGAATAAGTCATAAATACATAAATTATTTTATAAAATATTTTCTTGGATACCACGTATATTAAGATAATATTTAAATTCTTATCATAATTGTTACTGTAATTGTTTATATACTTATCTTTATTTTCCATTATTACCTAAATAAAATTGGTAGTTTAAACATTTAAAATAAATTTCATATTTTTTATTACAAAAAATTTGGTTGTGCTCACAAAATTAATTTTTAAAGGTATGTAAACTTCACATAAACATTACGACAAAATTTTTTACTTTATTCGATTTATATGTTTTTACTAATCATCAATATTAATTTTTATTTTTTTATTATACATAAATAAATCTTGCTTTCATTTATAAAACTATTATAGAAATTTATATTAATAAACATTTATTTAGGTTGCACAAAACGTAATGTAACAAACAGTCGTAAAATACGATTAGTCGAGAATTTATTTTAATTATTTAATTATTACAAATTATATATGATTATAAGTACATATATATATGCAATCTGATTTTTGTAATATAAAATAGAATAAAAATAAAAGATAGAAAATGTGTAATATAATCACAAATCATAAATTAATATTTAAAAATTGTGAATTAATTTTAATAATAAATGTTGATGATTTTATTCAATAAATATTGATATCATCTAATGCAGCTCAAATAATAAAAGCTGTTAATTAAGTAAAAAATAACATATACTATCACACTCTTATCACGCTCCATTTGACATACTTATTGATATGTCAGAAAATTTACTAATAAAAAAAAACTACTCATACTTGAGTTTTGCTGTTATCATTTCGATATAAGGATCTGTATAAATTATTGTTTTGTAACTGTATAAAAGATTGTTGTGTATTTTATTGATATTTAGACATATTTTTTTGTAACAAACTATATTTGTATATTCGCTTGACAGTAATAATCATATTATTAAGTATGCACATGCATTTGCCTATGATTTAGAATTAAGTCATTTCTCTAAAAACTGTAATATTATATATATCGATATCGTTTATGTATTGTCTACCTAGCTGAATCGCTTTCTTTATCGAACGGGTTATTGATAGATTTCATCTGCTGAATTTATGCACTCTCTAATTGTAAATAATGGGGATATAATGGTACTAATGAGCAAGATTAATTAAATTGTCAAACATGTGTGTGTTGTATCTAATTATCGTGCGTTGGTGGTGAATGTGTAATATTTTAATATGTAATATTTTAAGTAGAGGATCCACGCATGGTAATCGATAACGGCCTTGACGTCTTGACGAAGAATCAATTGAGTTGAAGTTCGCCGAGCAGCTGGAGGCTCTTTTAAACTGAGTTGGATATCAGAAAACTTTATTATGTTGTAACGTTCAATTGTAAAGTGAGCCTTACTCTCTCTCTCTCTCTCTCTCTCTCTCTCTCTCTCTCTCTTGCCGCCGTGCTTCTTTCTTTAATGTACGAATGATGCGAATAATTTCCTTGATTTAATGAAACAATCCTCTTATTGGTGGACTGCTGCAGTTCCTCGGTCCGGCCCTAATGCGCTGAAGAGAGTGACATTCCTTTTTTGGAATATGTCAGCAAGGCCCAGCCGTATGAATTTGATTTGAACTGTTTTTACATTATCTTAGCTAACCCTTGCCTTCCATTATCTACTTCTGCCCTTCTTTCATTGAGGTGACAAGTTTTTAAACACACATGAATTATTTTCAAAACAGATTCCTATATGAATAAGTTCTATAAAGGTATTGAAAATTAGTCATAATATAAGAATTAGTACTGTTTACAGTAATTAAAAAAAATTTCTCTTAATTTTTTTGTTTACGTAATATGATACATTTATAGTAAATGTATACTATTAAGTATGATAAAATTAGTTTTCAATTGCATTTGGATTAATTCACAATTATAAATGAAACATCTTCAATAATATTAAAAACATATCATTCATAATTCATAGAATATTAACGATCAATAAGTTCATTAAATATCAAAGTTTAATTAGTTTCGCAATCAAATAAATTAAAAAATAATCTCTATTTTATATGCAAAAAAAGTCAATAGGAGCCCTTTAAAAAAATTGTACTTTTCGTCGAGAATAGAAATAAAAGTGGTAAATAATTTTAAAATCTGAAATAATATTTACCAGATAGGGAATACGCAAGTTATTGAATGCTGTAGTTTTTCAAAATAATCAAAAACCATCTACAGTTTTAAACTTCTTTTAATTAGAATCTTCATTATTTATAATATGAATTTTAACTAGGCGATTTAACTACGAAATTTAGAATATTATTTATTTTCTAAAATAAATACCACATAGGAGAAACATTTTTAAAAAATAACGAATTGATTTCCTTATGAAAGGAAATCCTTTCTTCTCCTTCTTTACTCCATTGAATATTTTTTAAAAGTCTATAAATAAATTGAAAAAATCTTTAAATTTTTTTGACTTGTAAAGTATTTTGTTAAAACAAAAAAAATATTTATAGACCGTAATGCAAGAAGATTAAGCATAATGATACAGATATAAGTAATTCATATTATTTTAAGCTTAATAATTAATGAAATAATTTTTCAAAGTTATGATGAATATTGTAGATGAAGAGGTTTAGATTATCGCATAGATTCGTCATATCATATTGAATTGTTTATTGAAGTTATTAAAAATTATAACTGTAAGTCCAAAATGTTACGACATTCAAATAATATAGTAGCATGTTCTTCGTGAATCTTCTTGAATCATTTAGAAGTCCATCGATTTGAAATCTCTCAACTAAGAGCATACAAAGTTGTGTAAAATGAATAGCTTCTGAAAGATTCCAGTGGCCGGAATAAAAATCTAGATAGCGCTGATAGAGAAATAAGCTCTCCGGATTGTGCTACTCGCTATTCGCTTACGATACGATTATTAAAAATACTGGCTATACGCTCGCTATACGATTGAAAACGAAAAACAGCCACCAACATTTAATCGCCCTGTATGAAAGAATAAGTGCAAGCAAACTGCAGCAAGGAAGCTGCTGCTGACGCGCGATTCATCGATTGCCCGTTGCATAAACTTGTACCAGATTCGAGACTAATATCCAGTAAGCAGAGATGACTCTCAAGTAACCACTGTTGATCTAAACTAACACAACGAGAACGAGTTATAATTAATAATTACTTAACATTACTCCAAGCGTTGCGATATTCATATTGCGCCTGAATATTCCGCCCGTGCGGAAATAGGCAACATTTAATTAAACTCACAGAACTCAACACATATTTTAAATTCACTCCAAGCTTCGCAGTATTCAATTTACGCCTGAATATTACGATAGTTCAAAAATTATAATTCAAGATAAAGATAGCATTATATATTTACCATATCGGATAGAGACAGCATTATATTTCAATACATTTAAATAAAAAAAGGTTTAAAGCATTACACACGCCGTCTTCGTTTTTTCTAATCTGTTTCACCCCCTCCACTGTTGGCCCCTCTGTCATACCATCTTGGGAAGAGCTCACCTTCAGTTGAATTTCCAAATAATATCCGAAAATAAGAAGAAATTCCTTTTATATAATTCTTAACTTATAAAACAAGTATATTAGGAACCAAATCCAATCAAATTGGGATTAGTTTCCAAATATATATATATATAAATGTATGAGATATAAATGTATTAAATATTTAAAATTAATAAACGATTTGCTTTATATGTGAATAAACTACTCTGGAAAATATCCATGCAATTATTTTTTTGTTTATTTAATTTCCACTTCTCAAATACTTAATACTTTTTATTGTAAACATTTTTTATTTACTAACTTCACTTCTCTTCTACTATCGTTATTCTTCGATCAGTATTATACTTACAGTAATTACAGACACCTTCTTAATTAAGTTTTATGTATAGCATTGCTTTCAAAAGTAATTTATATCGAGCTTTGTTTGAAATAAAGTCCAATCAATATGCTAAAATTAATTTTTAAACCGGTAAAATTTCAGTTAGATATCTAACTTCCATTTTTCATTCAATTTATTTTAAACATTAAAATTAAAACTTGTTTTAACTTGTTTTTAGTAACTATTTTTCATATTCTTAAAAATAAATGTAATACAAATTAATAACATATCAAAAACTAATTAAATATACGTAACAAAACTAATACAATTTGTCTAGTAGTATGTTTAATAACTTAATGTAATATATTTTCAAGGAAGACTAAAATAAAAATAGTAATGAATATACACTACATGTAAAATCTCTTGAATATAAAGTGAAATTACTGGTTTCTTTCAGATTATTTATGATACTCACTATTTTTCATGAAATAAGTAAGACTTCCATCTCTTAAATCATATACTTTAGTATATGTACTCTTATATTTCGAGATAAAATAATGGTATAAACAATTAGTAAAAGATCACACCGATATCATAAATTTTACACCAAGAGGTAAAAAAACAAACACCAATCCTCCATGTATATTAATTGCATAATTGTAAAAGAGTTAAATAGGAGAAGGGAAGGAAGAACTTTCCTCAAAAATAATGTCAAAACAATTCTCATCGATTAATTATCTCTCGCTTCTCTCTCTGTCTGTTCTTCATGAAAATAACTAATATTCCCTAAATGAAGACCTGAAGTAATTCGTGTTGAAAAAAAAATATTAACACAACGCTAAAATTTTTCAACACGGATCCATAGTCATTACTTTGAAGAATATTTACCTAAGCAATTTTCATTATTTTCTTCTTGATATTCTGTTTGCGTTTTCTTAACAATCCAATACTCTCATTAATAAATAAAAAACTAAATAGAATTTTCAATGCTATATATATTTCCTCTTTCATGATATTTTCTTTTCTTTTTGAGTTCTTCTTTCTATATTTTTAAAATACAAGTAAGAAATTAAAAAATAGAATCATACAGATATCAAATATACAAATCAATCAAATACAATCATAAACATTTTGAATATTTTAAAAAGAATTTACAAAGAGGTAGTACCAACGGTCGAAAAACCAACTGAATCTCAAACATGACTAAAACATCATTATTATTCTTCTTCGTAAGTAAATAAGGTGAACAAATTATCTAAGTCAAAATTTATAGGAAAGCTATTATAAATTAAATTTAAAATAATTATATTTGTTCGGAAAATGACCCGAGAAAAAACTCTCATACTTATTTTAACGTATTGAAATATAATGCTGTCTTTAGATGATATGGTATTATAATGCTGTTTTAATTTTGAAATTACAAATCTTGAACTATCTTGATATTTAGACATGAATTGAACACCACGTAAACTGAAAGTAAATATACAAAATATATTGAGTTCCGTGAGTTTAATTATAAGTTGATTATGAATTATATGTCATCGCAGTCCACGTACAGCAATATTCAGACGTAAATTGAATTTTACCAACGATGGACATGTTGTGTTATTTTAGATCAACAGGGTTTACCTGCAGGTCGGTGTGTCTGCTTACTGGACTTGAGATTATAAACAAGTAATTATTATGCCGTGTGCAATTGATGAATTGCGCATTAGTAGCGGCTTCCTTTATTACACTGCTCTAAGTTGCTTATGCTTCCTTGCGTGCACGGCGATTCAATGTTGACGGCTGCCTTCTCTCTTTCGATCACGTCGAGCGTGTAGCACAATCCAGAGCCCTTGCTTCCCACTCAGTGCGCAACTTGAATTTGGTTCTTGGATTGCCTATACTGGTCGCTGAGAAGCTAATCACTATACACAACTTTGTATAGAGAGATTACAGATTGACAGATCGGTACTATCTCTTTGTAAATTCTTTTTAAAATATTCAAAATGTTTATGATTGCCAGATGTGTCCCAAGAACCTACGAATATTATCAGAAAGTACTTCGAGTACATAATTCTCTTTCGTTTATGACCATGTTTACTCGACTGCCCCTCGAAACGTCAGCAATGGTCAATATGAACATCACGTGTCTTGCAATACGAGCCTAGTAAAAACAACGGACAAGATCTTCTAGGTATAATAGCGTAGTTGCCAAACTTTGTGACAATTTTTTAAAGAACCGACACAAATTGGAATTTATGAAAAACTCGGCCATGCTTCAAAATGTCGGTGCAATCGCGTGGGCCGCGGCACCACGTCCCGAAATGCTTCCATTTCATTATTTCATTATTTGGCTAGAGCTCCAATCAGAACAGAAAATTAGTTTTCATACATACAAGAAAACTTCTCACTCTCAAAGAATTCCAAGATGACCACCCCTAATCAAGGAGCGGGGTGAAGACAAAAACTAAACAGTTAGCGCGCTGTGGGTTAGATTTCTGTCAACTTTTCAAGGATGATCTTAAAGCTGAATATAGTGGTCTTAATAGGAGATTCTCAAAACAACAGTGACTCAGTAAAATTTACAAAGAAGCTTCGATCCAACGCTGACAACCAACCAGTGTAATTCTAATCTACTTCCTTGCTGGTCCTTTCTCCCCCTACACTGTCATAGCCACGTGGATGAGAACAGAGTACGCAATCAAAGCTCCAGGTTCTGCCGTCCAGCAAAAGTCCGAATCAAGGAGGATCAAGGTGGGAAGTAATAGGCAGCAAAAGCTGCCCGCTTTCGGTATTTATCCATATTTATCACACCTTAGTGAGATCCAAGACGGCATTTGTACTGAAGCCGCATTGAAGCGCTGAACGCCGTAGAATAGCTGGTTCATATCATGCGTTCGGCAGGATTCCGACGACATAAGTGATATATAACTACAGTATGAAACATACTGACCAGAACATTAACTACAATTGATATATAAATACAATATGGAACATACTGATATCAACGTTAACTAGAATCAATAAGACAATTTTATACATATAATTAACCATTCTTCCAAATCTCATGGTTTTAAATTTACGCCGGAATATTGCGGTCGCGTGGGAGAAAATCACCTAAGGGAGGGTACACATTCAGGTTTTTTCCCAAACAATTATTTATTTATTTTCAATACAATGATAAGCTTATAGCATTCAATTTATTTAAATCTTCTATTTATAAATATTATATTAATTATTTCAACAATATATTAAAAACTATTAACTCGATGGGTAGTAAACATGATCTTACAAATAATCGGTATTTTATTTTATATTATATTTTAAAATCATAAAATTTAAATTTAAAATCTATATTTTCCAGTGCAATGGAAACTTTAGAAGATTGTTAAATAGTGTAGTATTCTTTCATTTTCTTTATATAATAATAGCGTAAGTCATTTGTCTCGAGTCTTTTATCAAATCATCTGAAATTCCAATACATAATAAATTCCAAATGCGAAAATGTCTGCTATTTGTATAATTGTAAGTCTTTTTCTTCAAGAACTAAATCGAAAATCGATAGTCATTAAATAATATTGTTTCTTTTGGAATTTGTTTAGAATACTTTTTATATTTATCATTGCCAAATGTCCCCGAAGAGCGAACGAATTCTCCGATAATATTTCATATATATTTTCGCGTTGATAGTGATTTGAAACGGTCGAGTTTCCCCAGATTGCATTTTACAATTTTTTTTTTACATTACAAAAGATTACAAAAGATCGTTGATGATCAATATGACCATCACGTACACTGCAAGGCGTGTGTCGTCATATTAACGGACAAAACCTTCCAAGAACCCACGCGCAGTTGCCAAACATCGTACGAATTGCTTTCACACAAATTCGATCAATATTTTGAAGAATGTAAATATTAAGCGGTGGTCCGTCGAGCGGCCCACCGTCGCTTTGATACCTCCACCGCCTAAAAGGGCGTGTACACTACTGGTCAAAGGCCACCAATGACAACTGAATACTTAGCTCTTAACCAATCACCAAAATTTCTCACTGTTACGGATGAGCAAAAAAGTCCCCCATTTTTTTTCCATAAAATATTGCGTTTCCAATATGTCAATAGTCTCCAGATTGTATATCTCTGTCAATCTGTAATCTCTCTATACAAAGTTGTGTATACAAAATTGCGCAACTTCTCTCCAGCAGTCGTCTATTACTTTAAATAATTATTACAACGGAACTTTTCCATTTGGTTGCATTAAATTGACTAATTTCTTACATTACCTAATAACGTAAATAAGCGTATTATTTTTAAATCAACGCGTGCAGTAATTTTTCAGGAGTATGCAAAAAATCTGTAGGACGAGTGTTTTATCACAGAAGCTTTCAATAAGCTATAAATGCTAATATAACGTGATCCGACAAAAGACTATTGACTGCGGATGTACTAATTAAATATTTTGTTTCTGTCATTATTGCTTTGTATTTTCAAACTTGTCAGATATAGTTTCATTATAATATTTTTTTATTTTTTTTCCAATGAGCGCTTGAGAAATAGAAAAACTAACTAAACAATTTAAGGAACAAAAATTAAAATTAAAGTTATATATATTAAGTTTACTAATGTAAATAAAAATTTAGCAATTAGATACGTTTGTTTTCAATGCATAAGGTTACATTTTTAAGTTTTTTTTTTTAATTATATATATATATATATATGGATATGCAATCGTGCACTTGATGTAACTAAAACTTATATATGATTTAAAATTTTAATTTATTGTATTATGTATATTAAGAAATTCCAAAATTAAAATACTTTAATTTACATCTCAATTTATATATAATTTATATATAAATCACGGTTTTCTATTATTCATTACTCTATTATTTATTTTATTTAAAAAAAATAATTATTTATTTAAGCTCGTATAATAAAAAACAATTGTATGTCCTTATCGCGAGTTTCGAATCAATCTGTGAAATTATTGGCCGTGATAAGTATATAGTAGAGCGAAGCGTTAACGATTCGGAAAACAGTAACCGCCTTCCAAAAGCGTAAATAGGTTAAAATTTAATCGTATACATTATCGTTAGTTTTGTCGGTCTTATCAGAAGTGTTACGAACCGCTGGCTGTCGCAGTCTCAGTCTAATCTGGCAGTAGTGTATACAAACCGGTTTCTGTGTTGCACGAGGTATTTAACGATTGTTCCTTGGAAGAATTGGAAGTGAATAAATGAAAGTACACCATCGATACACCTTTTCACATATGCATGTAAAACTTAATGTGAATATGTTTGTACAAGCGGAAGTGGGAGGATTGTGGTGTGGAAAAACTCAATCAAATTCTGGCCTTTTTCTTATCGATAGCAAGATACCGAGATCCAATAAAAAATAAATCCATTGTAATTAGTATATTCATTCTGTTAGCAATTATCACTACATTCTTTTCAATTATTTGCATTTAAACACTGCATTTAAACAAATAACAAATATTTTAACATATTTTAAAATATTTTAACAATAACAAATATTTAACAAAAAATTAAAATATGTATTTTTAAGTGACGTTAAATAAAAAAATGTATATTACATTATCTTATATAATATTATACATCTAACTCATTGTATTTGATTCAAATTTTATCAAATTCGTATATGTATTATTCGTATACGTATATATATTCGTATTTTATCACTTTATCATAGTTATTTTACGCAACTACTATTCCAAAACTTTTTTTAGTCTTCATTTTAAAAGGTAAATTGCAATCAAAATAAATTTTAATTTTATACATTTTTATTTGAAGCTTTATAATATAAAAAAGAAATTACTTTCATTCGGCTTAAAACTGCAATATCAGAAAGTAATTAATTTCAGATATTAAAATAAATAAATTTTATGTAACTGTTTGTGCTCTATGATGAATATATGAAACTATGTAAGTAACTAAACCAGGAAAACTTTTGTTGAACAAAATCATCATCTTATTTTTTTTATCAAAAAATTAAAATAAATTTATTCTCACTGAACATACAATCCAATTAAGCTAAATTGAAATACTTTAACTTTGATTTAAGCAGAACTAAAACTAAAAATAATAATAAATTATTTGAAAAAAAATATTTTTAACAATATTTATTTATAATATACAAATAAGAATTTTTAATGAGTGTCTAATTAAAATATTAGTTTATTATTATATTGCATATAATTAATACTTACAATCATTAAATTGTTTTATTAAAATTGCAATTTAAGGAGCTTAGGTTGCACAGTATTTATGGACTCCAATTTCATGAATTTTTAAAATTTATATATTATTTTATTCACATTTACTTCAGATTATATGTTACGTTTAAAGGGTTAGAGATAATTGATTTAATTTTTTATAATTAAATAAAATTATAATAATAGTGTTGATATTTTAATATAGAAACACTTATTAATATTTATAATTACACCCCTTTTTTTAATGATACTTTTTAAAGAGACATTTTATTCAATTTATTATGTAGCATTTGTAATGTTATTCTCATTTTTTTTAAAACATTAAGTAAAAAAAATATTAGTATTTATAAAATATAATAAATAACTTATAATATATAAAAATTTATAAAAGCTCAAGTATTTCGTCATTTACTTGTTATAAAAATCTAAAAGATTAATATTAAGAACAAAAATTGCGCAAAAACTGAAGAAAGACAAGATATCTTTAAAATTGATCTTGCATTGGCACAAAAAAAAGGTTGTATCTTATGAATTTCAGTTAGAATCATTTGAATTTAATCTAATCTAATAATCTGATTTTAATTTGTGACTCATCTTGCTTCTTTGTTCTGCTGGCAAAATAAGTGTTTTATTAAGAATGGTTTGATTGATAAAAAGCTATTTGATTGGATGCTTATGATTTCCATCTTATGAACTTTCTGTCACTATACATTATTAAAGGTATTGAAAGTTACAAAAATGGCAAAAACCGAATAGTTCATTATATTGTGTACTCAAATAATATTGCTCTTTTTGCTTTTTAAGTAATTTCTACCTTGATTCTTGATTATTCTGGTAAGTTTGAAAAGATTTTTAAATTATCTTAAATTTATTTTTATTTCTTCAGACCCTTGACCTTCAACATTTTAGCTATATATACTTGCTTAATGTTGTATTCTTTCATAACCAATTTTTTATTTTATCTTATTTAAAAATATCATTTACCAATATTAAAGCATTAAATTAAAAAAAGAAATATAAGATATTCACTCGATTATTCCAAACATATGTGCAAATTTTCAAACTATGCGTAACCTAAAATAAAAATATTTTTGTAAATATAATGTAATTAATATGACCTTTTTGAAATTGAATAAAGAATAAGACTCCAATAAAAAAAAACATTAAAAAAATGAGCATATTAGTATATTATTTTAAAATACTATTTATTTATTAAAAAATTAATTTGACATATAATGGAACATGTATTATTAATATAAAAAATGATAATTCAAATTATATAATCAATAGTAATAGTTTAATTGTATTTTCAATTTCATTAATGTTTCGTATTTGGCACAAGTAATCTATAAAACAATGTATAAATTAGTACTTAATTGAAAAAATGAAAAGAAGTAGGTAGTGAGAAAGGTAATTAAGAACAGAATAAAATTTTAAATATCAGATGATTTAATAAATTAGCTACAAGGAGATGAAAAATTGCCACATCGAAAGTATAGAAGGTTGGCGGGAGAGTTTGAAAATTTTATTCCTGTAAGATGACATCAGTGAGATTCATAATTGAACATGAAACATAAAGTGGAGAGGTCAGCAAATGCATAAACGAGGAAGCAGGCAAAGTCGTAAAGTTTGCATTATATGCAAAAAAAAAATAAAATTTGGGGTGAACGATCGCGTGTAAATAATAGCCACACAAATGGTAGTAAATACGGCCTTTCTAAACACTATAGTTGAAAAATGGGCGAAAATTGAAGTATATAAAAAGGGGTTAATTGTTAACTGTATCCTTCATATGTATTTATTTATGAGTTTGTTACCTTATGTGATTTGTATCATCGTCGAGTCGTTATCTCCTATTCTTGCTTCGGTGGCTCTGGTTGTCAGTGTTGGATTTAACGCCTCCTTGAGCACTTAACCTCAATTTCCGGATTGCGTAGTTCTTAAGGTTTCAAGCAATTAACATTGCACTATTAGCGATTAATTATGTTTAAAAGAAAGGAAGATACACAAATTAATGATTAAAAAGATACATCAATTCAGAATACGTGCTACTCTACGACTGAAACGCCACGAATGTTCACTATATTTTATTCTTTTCTTACTCCCACTGCTCGAAAATCGCTTTTCTTGTTTCTAGCCACTAAAGTATCATTCTATCTCATTTATTCTTGCGGTTAGTTATAACTTTTTCTCACTTGTTCTTTCGTCACGCATTGCTTAAACAGGAGAGTGGCCGCATCATTCGAGGATGGATGGGCGGAGTCCAGAAAAATTCTATCTATACAACTACTACGTATCTGCTTATATGCAACGGTTACGCATGAAACTTCTCTTTTATTTTCCGTACCTTTCATTATTATTCTTTGCTTCATGGTATTCTACCGTTACAGCACCAGCTCATTTGATTGGATTCTAAATAATAAATGTACTATAAATCTACCTTCTTTTTACTGAAATTGTTTTTTATCGATTTTTTACTTTTACATCTCTAATATTTCTTTATGTAAAAATATTATTTTTTCTACTTATCATAATCTTTGCGGAATTTTTTTTATTAATTGCTAAATCGATTGCTCTTATGCTATACTCGTCTTGACACCCGAATTTTTAGTTATATATTACCTGAAGTGTAACCATTGCAACTTGAAAATTATTACCAAAACTATATTAATAAAAGCTTTTAGAATTCAAATTATTTATATATTCTTTACATAAATATTATGTAAAGGTGTTACATAAATAATTAATTTTCAAATTATTTTGTAATATCTAGTTGACGAGTTTAGTTTCTAACATTCAAAATTGACACATGCATTTTTGAATTATGTAATACATTCAAGACATAAGTGCTTCAATTATTATTTGTTTCCAATAAATATAATAAAGTAATTCTAAAACTCATTTAAACCGTGTATGAATGGTAATGTTTTCAATATTCATTCTAAACAATAGATAAAAATGTGCGTTAAACTATTCAAGTTATCTTTAGTTATATTTTAAATCATTATATTTGAAAGTAACTTTTTGCTCGTGCGAATAATTTTTTTTTTTTTTTTAATATTCAGTTATATTAAAGTTCTAATACATTTTTAAAATGAAATTTGTTATATCACAAATAAAATATTCAAACGAAACACGATTTCTTGATTATTTTCAACGTAATAAAAACATTATATTTACTAATTTTTTAATTATTTATTCAACAGAAATAGATCTTTGAAAAATGCTTATATCTAAAAAATTCATAGAAAGTATTATAAGTATCATCATAGGATAGCTCTTTTACATAACGTAAAACAAAACTTATTTTTATAATATTAATCAAGCTCCAAACCAAGTTATATACATGATATATTGCGCCATTTATTAAGTTAAAATTCATAAAAGATCAAAAGCTAAAAGATATGATTTCATGAAGATTTATTTAAAAGTCCATAAAAGAAAATAAACGTTAAGTAAATAAATCATTATAAATATTCAACTAAATAATATTCTATATTAATATTGGTCTCAAATAAATAATTAATAAAATTCAATTATATAACATTAATGTATTTGTTCGGGAATTAACCCGAGTGTAAACACTCCTCAAGAGCGAGAACTGGGATGTTATAAATTGAGTCTTTGAGATGTTGAATCTAACGTTTTATTTTTTTAAATCCGTAATTGCTTCTTCAAATGTTATTATTTAACGTGCTGAATCAGGTCGGCTTCTGGAACGGATGATCAGCCGTAAATTGATCGCCGCAAATGCGAATCTGAAGCCTATCTTTGCGCTAGATATTATTTCTTTAAATAAATGCGTAACTCTAGAAATTATAATCATTGCTTTATACAATGATTATTCATTATGTCTTATGCAATATTATTAGTAATGAATTATAAATATTGTCTTATACAATAATTATTAAGTATTCCCTTATGCAATACTAATAGTAATGAAATGCTAAGCAAATAAAGAAATACTGGCTGTATCTAACTTCTATCTTTATCCTACACAGTCATTTTCATTAATTTTTTCAAATATACTGCCCTTTCACGGTATCTAGTTAGATGAATCGTAAAGCAGTTGTGTAAAGCAGCTAGTAGGGACTGAATTTCGGCAATTGAAAAACTAATATAAGAGTCGTTCCACTATTGTTTTTAGATGCTTGTGGCTATGCGCAATCATTATAGCAATTTTATTATAATTGGCATTCTCGGTTGGCGACTAACGTCGATGTATTAATTAGTTTTCTTACTTACGAATTGGACTTGGAGGACGGAAAGACGAATGTATATTTCAAGAAATTAAAAGCGTTGATATTATAAACATATTCGATATTCTAGGAATCTCGAACATATATATTATTCGATAGAATTTGAATCATCTCTACATAATACTATTTTGTTCGAAAATTCTTTTGAAAATTTTTCAGGTTTTTGATTTCCAGATGAACCCCAAGAGTTTACGAATATCCCTACAATACTTCACATATATTTTCTCATCTCTAATGACTTGTAACAGTCGGGTTTTCCCCACACTTAAACAGAATTTGTTGATTGTATACAGTATTTGTTCGAGATTCCATTGAAATCTCGAGTATCTTTCAAATAGTATCTCATTGTTTAAAAGTCCATTACAAAATTCGAGCATCTTCGTGGTCGGCAGTCTTAAGTGTAAATCTTATCTTATCTTAAGTCTTATCTTAAGCATAAGTCTTAAGTGTTTTAGCAATCGATTAGCATTTATAACTGTCGTCTGTCAGGCACATTATAACTTCTTTCTTTAGGATTAGAGCTTAGAGTATCACTTTCTTTCAGTCGCCTGACTTATACCAAAACAAAATGAAAATTAACATCACTATATATATTCTAAAAACACCAAAAGTACTAACCACCCGCTGTAGTTTAGCCGAACCGTTCCCACGGAAAATTCAAGTAAGATTTATACTTTATTTATTGCACTACAATTCAAGCCTTGGTACAGCATTTAGCAATGCGACAATCATCTATTGTCTAGTAAGGCTCTGACCAGGATCCACTCCGAATATTGCAGTGCAACAATCATAATATAAAGAAAATGATGATCTAATGACTGAAACTTCCCATTTCCAAGGATATTGCAGATGACCACACCTTAGTGAGAAAGCCGAGTGACATACATAAATTAGATTGTAGACTAATGTGGTTAGTACTTGAGAATAAACTTAGCAAATCAAATGGAATCGTTAAGTGACCCGAACCCGGATTAGTGCCAGTATGGGGCATAGCGCTAAGCGCTATCTTGCATTCAAGAGAAATGTGAGGCTTTCACTATATTTCTCTTCTAGACGCTACACTTGAGCTGAAGGAGGTAAACTTTCATCTCAAATCTGAGTACGACCTTTAAATATGAATGTGAAGGCAACCAAAGGCTTGAAGTTTTACAATTAAAGGCAATTATAAACTACAGAGACACTAGGGCAAGGAATCCGGCTTAAGATAGTGCGGCCTTCAACTTACGACTGATGCTCGTTCAAGATGCATAGAAGCCGTAAAGGTATAAGGATGTCACAAGGCTTGGAGATCTACCCAAAGCAACGTGACATTCAACTTACAATTAAGCTTCGAGATTGCATCTGTTTATAACTTAAACATAAAACAAATAAATATATATTTACATTTTATATTCAATAAAGAAACTTATATAAAGAGAACAATGCACTGCAATTATTCTGCATCTATTTATCCCTTTTTTCTTCCGTTTATATATTATATACTTTACTTATGAAATAAAATTACAAAATTAATTATAAATTATAAAATAATTATATCATAAAATAAGAAAAACGTATACCTATTTCTAACAATGTTTTTAATATTATTTTGTAATAAATAAGAACAATTGATAGAATTTAATCGGTAATTATTATTACAAAGTAAATTTAATTATTGTTATTGTTCGGGATTCTGATAAAATCTCGAACGTTTTTTTATAATACTGTTTTGTTTGAATATTTTATTTATGATTGCCATATGAATTTAACTGTAATATTTATCATGTACCTCTTTTCTTCGTTAATGACTTTGTAACAATTGGATTTTTCCTGGACAACTCCTTAAAAGTTCGAATCTGGCTATTATGACTATTAGGTATATTGCAATACGAACTGAATAAATTTAACGGACAAATCATTCTAAGAACCCCCGCAGTTACCAAAGTTACCAAATTAGTTACCAAACGTCGTGCTATTTTTATCACTTGTTGGTTCAAATCTGAAAAGTGTAAAATAGGCAATGCTTCAAAGCGTCAGTGCAACAACGTAAGTCGCAGTGCGCCACTTCGAAGCGTAACCAACACTTCATAGCCACCACTTCACCCTTACCACTTTATAGGGCGTTGAAACTATTTGTCTAAGGTCCCAATGACAACAAAAAATTAGATATCACCCAATTTTCATAACTTCCTACTCTCGAAAGACAGCCAAGATGACCACTCCTATTTAAAGAGCGCGGTGACGGCATTAAAACTGGTATGCAGGCGGCCTACACCTCAGAATTCTCTTAGATTTCAAGTGTCTCTAAAAAGATCTCCAGTAAAGCATAGTAGTCTTGCAAAGAAAAGAGTTTCTCAAGCAACGGTGATCGGCATCTTTACATAGAAGCTTCTAGCAGATGCCGAAATCAAGTCTCTACGAAGTCAATTTACATTTCGAAACTCGCACTTGTGGACCGTAGCAGGACCAGCGCATCAGTAGGCAAGTAACAACCCACATATATCTTAAATATGTATTAAATACTTCGGTGAGATGCCGCGCAACCATCAAGACAAGTAACTTCCTTCAGCGAGATGCCGACATTATTATTATTTCAATATATTTTTAATAAAGACAGTTTTGCAATATTAAATGTCGTTTTCGTTTTCATTTCTTTCTACCCTACTATCTCTCTTCTTCCACTATTTGCCCCTCCCCAACACCATCTTGAGAAGAGTACACACTCGGGTTAGTTCTTAAATAGTTAAATATAATATAATTAGGTAGAGTTTTTGAGGTACTAATGAACAATTGACAGATTATATTCATTAAAGTATACATGTTTCTAACTATCTGTTCAAGATTCCGACCAACCATCGGATCTTTCTCAGCCTTCTCAAATTGGTCACGACGTAGTATAAATTATAATTGAGATTAAAACTAATTCTTATTACTCGAGCGCGTAATATTA
>JAPYYT010000809.1:0-37461 GCA_030522565.1 Ceratosolen corneri | reverse complement strand
GAAAAAAAAAAAAAGAGGCAAGAAAGTCTTTGGGCAATTGTATTTGCTGGTGTGGTAAAAGTCATCGAGGTGATTGGTGCTTGCAATGGAATTGAACGTAATTGGGCGAAGGGATTTGGCGTGGGAAGACAAGAATTTCTGTGGAATCGTTAAAGGAAGGCGCCGGCGGGGGGGGGGGTGAAACGGAATCGGCGAGTACTTGATGCGTGAATATTAATAGGCATTGCGCGTACGAGGCGATATTTATTGGCGACTGCGTTTATTGTCGAGTTTCCCTTATCGAGAAGTGTGCTTGGTGATTAAAAATCGATTGAGGATGGACAATTGGGCGGGGATACTCGTAGATTATTCCCAATTTAAAGGCGTAAAGCGGGCGTTTGCGTCTGAAAACTAATTGCTATTCTCAGATATGTAGAAGAAGGTTAAATAGAAGAAATGCATAAAGTCTCTCGTCGTCCTCCTTTGATAATTCTGGAGGCTGATAGCGAGCGGAGATCTGGACAAATAAATGAAGTGACTCGCAAGTTTCGTCATAGAATCGACGAGATTTTCGGCTTTTGCGCGCAAGCGTTTGCCCTTTTCGCCAAATACGCTCGCAAATGTTTCTATTGATAAGTCAGAATATCGTCGTTTTGCATATTGCGAAGCGAATGAAATGTGCAGCGCATTTGGGAATTAATTCGATTAAGCAAATGACTTTCGTTCCAGTGTTATCCAATTCTTATAATAATATTTAGGATATAAGCAATACGATTTAAAATTCGGTGAACTTGACATTAAAATGATAAACGGCATTTTTTAAATTGTGTCGTCAGTGAATTCAGTAGATTTGTATCGTATTGAAATAAAAACAAAAAAAAAAAAAAAAAAAAAAAAAAAAAAAAAAACAAAACAAAACAAAACAGAAGGAAACTAACGTATTATCGTTCTTTTTTGTATTTTTTATTTTTAATTGCATGAGAATGGAATCCAAGTTAATATCTCGCCGATGCTTGGTCAATACGATCAATGGAATTGCAAATTTTGTTAAGGATTCCATAAAAATAACAACACGATATCAAACAAAACAAGAGGAAAAATATGTCAATTAATTGTTACTTATATTACTTAATAACAGTTATGGCCTACTTTCAGTACATACTTCGGTTTGTTCTTTCTTGACAATTTTTATTAAGTACGAGCTTACCGTCATTGCAAACTATATTTATTATAGTGCTAAACGACAATAATTCTACAACGAAATAGCTTTCTATAATGAAATGCCATCCCATTTAACATTTAAGAGATTTTCCCTAACAATTTACAAAAGCTTGCCGCTAAACGCCACACATTGTGTAATAATTACATTAATTCTGGAAGCCGTAGCGCCTACGATTTTCTTATATAAATAAGTGATGCCCTTCTCATAACATTTCATTACTGCCGAGCACAATGAGAAGATACGGCGTTGTCTTCTTACACATAAACTTACATTAGCTACACACTATACTACATACATATATATATACACTACATATAATATTAACTGCGTGCATTCAACATTCGTATTTTGGTTAACATTTTAATAAAACGTCGTTACGTGAGGCTGATTATAGGCTGGGGGTTCAGATGTTCCTGGTTTCTTTAATATCCACTTGTATCATTCCGTGCGACCAATTGGCGCGCAGAAAATTAAATAAAATAAAAAAGTCGGGGGAAGAGCAAAGACACGAAAGCTTAAACTTGATTAAATGGGAGCAGTGCGTTAAAAATCCATTGTCCTCGCTCATTTCTCCGGCTCCTTCGGATCCTCAACTCGGACTATTTTCGGCGATATTGTGACTCTTGGCTGTGGCGGAGGAGTGAGAGGGAACGAAAGCGAAAGTAAGAAGGGGCGCGGCGGCATTTTCACGTGGCCAAGTGTATGTGCGAATGGCGATCGTGGTCGTTCGAATTTGTATGTTGAGAGCCACGTGCTTGGTTTTTATCCGGCGCATGTCGTGCGACGTCCCTATGTTTATACATTAGCATTTCCCTGTTTGGCACTATGTTTATGCATGATTGTAATAAGCACGGTCGTTGAGAGCGCGGATAAGAGTGATTCCGCGATTGCTCGTCTGCAAATTTAAAGGTAAATCCGTAAAAGTTAATTGTCATTGTGCTTCTTTAGAATTCGCGTGGATCTTAAGAAGAAGTTTATGGCCTATAAAATATTTGGATAAGTGACTTATTGACTAAATGATTCGTCGATAATTGCGAGTAAATTTACGATGGCCAATAGTTGCAGCTGAAATTTCAAACGATACTCTCAATAAACAATAAACAATCATAATTTCATTTACTTCGAGTCGGTTTCACAATTTAAAAAGTTGATCGAATTTTCGTAATATTTTGACCAATTTTCAAAGATCGAATGCGCTTGGAGCTTTGAAAAGCGCTGAAATTTGTCATAAAAGTCAGGTGTGATATTTGCAACAGTAAACGTGTGTGTCCAAGTACATGTTTCGTGTTTTATTTGCAGTATGTAAAGCCACTTTAATTTATGATATATTACTGCTCTTATGAATGTGAACTCTTATTGTTGTTGCTTTAAGAATGTTTTCCTCGGTAAACTCAATAAACGAAGTTCTCTTGCAATACATTCAACAATTTAAGCGTGAAGATTCATTATAAAAACTTGCGATAAAAAAGCAAACAGAAATTAATTTGCGAAGCATACGAGACGATATTATTATCAGCTATTTGTGTTTGTCTGTGTTTGTTTGCTTGTTTATTTGTTTGTTTGTTTGTTTGTTTGCGCGCGGGAGCGCGCGTGTGTTTGTAGATGGATAGATAGGCAGGCAGAAATACCTATTAATGTCTAAAAATATAAGGAATAAGAACTTAAATGTAAGAATATCGCTGTCACCTTATTAATCTCAAGTGATTTTAAACCTTAGCTAGTGATCGTTTCGAAAATTGACCACAAAAACTGTTGATGGAGGCGAAAATAATCGACGACTCGAATAATACGAGTAAGCGATACTTTAGTAATTGACAAGTTTAAATGAGATCTTTTAGCCACATTCGGTTCAAACACTGGGTCATTTTATTTTTAGACACACACTCATTCAATGATCGAACGCGCAAAGAGTCACGTAATATGCCTACCTATGAACTTTACGATAATACGGTCAATTCGATCAACCACATCAATTCCCACGGGGTTAAAAATCCTTCCAACACCGTTTCAACTATTTATTTTCATCCTCTATTCTCAATATATCGTGCCTCATGCTCATAAGCAGGCGGTCGAGTGCAGGTCTCATTATTCTCTCGTTAAGGAAGTGAAATAACAGTGGCGCGTCCCTCCAACGCGAGCCGTCGCTCTTCGAATTTCTCAAAGCAAAATCGATCGATTTGCGGGAATTCCACGAATTGGCCGCTCGCTCAAAGAGGAAGAAGAGAGCAAGAGCGTAACGGGTATCGTAACCTCAGCACGTGAGCCAATATAGTCTGCGCACATCCGTAGGTGGGGGAGATAGGCAGCGTCAACGAGGACGTTGATTGCGTCGTGGCACGTTCACCTTTTGAACGACGACACCGAGGAGTGATATAATAAAGCGATTCATTGTATTTCCGCTCGATATTGCACGATGACGAAAGAGTGGCGGTAGCAGTGTAGTAGCGACTGCGGCGTCGGCGGCGTCGGCAGCGGCGGCGGCGGCGGCGGTGGCGGCGGCGGTGGCGGTGGCGGTGGTGGTGGCAGCGGCCGGCCAAGAACATGTTTTGCTCAATGAAATGTAAAATTTCCGAAGTGACGCCGGAGCTCATCACGTGCGTCGCGCGTGTCATGTTTGGCACTTTTCTTTCTTTTTTTACGTTTTCTGTTTCTCAAAGGTGTGATCATCAGCCGATGAGCCTGTATTTCTCGATTTAATTGACTTTGTTTGCCCAAGCTTATACAATTAATTTCAACAATTGAATAGTACAGGTAATACTTCGCTATTGACTCGAGGCGGTCATATGAGTTTTTATATTTTATCTTTGATTACTCTCGTTAAGAAGTGTTTACATCAATAACGAGGCCATCGGATTCCGATTAATAAAACGAACAAGAGCTTACTTTATTGGATAATTATAATTATAAAATATATTTGACAAACGCGTGCTCTTTGGACGACATTGTAATTCTTGTGATTTCAACAATGTTTCTGTTAAATGCCAACGAGTGCATCGCAATTCTAACGTCATAATTGTCAAAGCTGCATGCAATGGATTCTCACCGTAAAATCCTAATGACTATCACTTCACTGCACTCATGTCCAATGTCTCTCAATACACAATGTCAATCAATACACAATGTCCAAGTCAAAGATTGCCTGAATCTTTATTTATTCGTTTTTTAACGGCAAATTCACGTTACCACACGATTATAGAATGGCTGTACGTCGGCACTAAACAATGACAAAACGAGAGAAAATCCCGTTAGGATCAAGTATATTAACTATATATATTATCCAGGAAGTAGTAAATCGTATCGACGTATCTTTATTTACCAAAATAGAATTTCAGTGTATTAATAAATTACAATACGTTATTTTATCGTAAAAACAGTGAGACGCGTTATCGTTATCAATAAAAGTAATGAAATTTGTTATGTGTAAAAGTAAGCATCAAGTCTTATAGAAAAATGAACCAACTGAATAATTGTAAATCTTCATGCTGATTAAAATAAATTTTAATATTAACTTTAAGCTTTATACAGGTTGTATCTAATTCTCGCAGTCGTAATAGATATTTCAATTACGCAAAAAATGGAAGAAATTCTGATACTACAAGCTAATTCACTTTAAATTTTTTATTTACTCATCTTTTTATGATAAATTTGTTTTCATATAAAGCCACAATTGAGTTACATAAATTGGCAACAAATGTACAATTAATTAATTGTAGAAAACATTTTCATTATTAAGAGAATCAAATTAAGTTGTTTAAAGTGATATAATTCTCATTATATTCATTATAATTTATATTCTTTGGCTCAATGAAATTAAGAAAATAATCGAAATTACAAGTTGAATTGTTTTATAGTAAATTTATAAGAGTGTAATAATGACTTATTAGATTAGCATAATTACATAATACAATTATGCTATTGCATTAATTGTTTCACATTATTACAATGTATAAAATAAGAATATTTATGATAATTTATTTGCACGAGCCGTTATTAAATAAGTAAAAGGACTTTTAAAAGGAGTCCTATTGCAATTGTTATCTTAGTAAATGTATTTTTACGCTTAGATAAAATTTTGTGGATCTTACATTAATAACTGTAATACCGATTTATAAAATTGCTGGTTTTGTATTTTTATCTCGAAGTGCATCGCAACTAATTAATCATGGATTTATATATTTTAAACGCGTAGCCACGTGTTACAAGGACATTCACCATAATATATTAAAATTTATGCGTGGAATTTAATTATGAAATAAATTTGTTATATATATATATATATATGTATAGTTGCAAATATATCTAAAGTATCAATTTTCTATTGTTAAAACATTATTCAGTAAAAAAATGTTTTTTTATGTTGCGTTATATAAAGCCATAAATATCAAGTATATGGTATTGATTTTATATATATATATTATGAAAGTAAAAATGACAATTTTGTTATAATAAAATTAACTTTTAATATTATTTAATTTCCATATAAACTATTCTATAGAAATATAAGCCAATTAATTTTTTTTTAGTTTATATACCAGTATTTCTTATTATTCTTTGTTATTGTAATTATTTATTCATTATCTATCACATATGTTATTTATTTATTTCAATCGATTTCCGATTCAGTCATACATAACATTAAAATAATTTTTTTATACATTGAATAATTAGTGATGAAATTTCATAAAATCGTTACATTTATATGTTCAAGTACATAAGGAGATTTATTTTTCTTTATATGTTAAATGCTTCTTTATATGCACTCATTTGTACATAGAGGTTTGTAATTTTTGAGATACCTTCTCCATTCGTAACAGCTACAAAAAAGTTACATAATTATAATGTAATAGCATTAAATCGCACAATGATCAAAACATCGACAATTATCCACTGCTCTTTATCTAAAGCAAGACGGCATACTCGATGAACTATTTATTGTTTACATAGAACTTTGAATCGTTAAATATGCTAATAAATTTTCTTTATGATTCATCTTCACTTTTTTCTTTATTTAAATATTCATATTTTTATGCTTCTTATTTACAAAATATAAATTGCATTTTTACTATAAACACCAGTGTTGGTGAATAATTTATTTTAATTTTACCAAGTGTTTGATATCTCATATTGTACTTGAATAAGTTTAATTAATAAATTGATTTTTCAGTTCTCAGTTTAACATAATATCATTTACTAAAAATGTTTAAACTGTAAAATTAAATTAATACTTTGGGCTTTTAATATAATGAATAATAATTGTCCTTTATTTACCACTATTACCAGTACAAAGTTAAAAAACATTATGTTACATTTGAAAAGATATTAGAAATTTCCGAATAACATTAAATATATATTATTATAATATTTTCTTATTATTACGAATGCATCCGTCCTGTTAGAGTTAGTACTACTATTCTACAAACTGTAAAATCTTATTTCTATTCTGTTAAATCCTTTAGGTTTGCGTTTATTCATCAAGACACCATTTCGCATTATATCTGAAAAGAATAAAAATGATTGAAACTTGTATAAATAAATGGAAGTAAGTATTTACAATGTTTAATAAAGAAACAACTTACTTATTATATTTATATTTAAAATGAATATATTGTTTATGGCATTAAATCTGCGTATTAATTACTTTTTTTTTAATCAATTGCTTTTTAGTTTAGTAATTAGTCTCCATAGAGATCGATTATTTGATATTTAGGTGGATCAGTAAATAAGAATGATACATTCGCATTATCATTTTATAACAGAGATATTTCTTACGCGTAAAATAACTTTATAATTAACATAAATACCTCTGTGACGATTGTAAACAAATGATTATTAAGATTGGGGTACAAGAGTAACTGAAATCGGTACAAAATTGGAACAAAAACCTTTCTTATAAACATTTTTAATTACTTTGGAAAAGTCTTTAATTCTATTTCTGAGTTATGTAACAAAAATTTATATTGATATTGTTAATGCATTCATAAATTGATTTAAAAATAAATGTTTTAACGAGCATGAAGTAATATATAAAATAGCGTAATAATTTAATTTTAAAAATATTTACTTTACCTCAAATTTTGTTATCATATTAATAATTTTATACCATAATTTTTATACGATAAGGAAAAATGGATCATTTACTTTCTAATTCATATTATAACAGTTTCTGATATATATATATAAGATAAATTGAAGATTCAAAAAATTTTATTTATTATATGAAATGTTGTTTATTTTTAAATTTTAATCTATTCTTTACTTATACAAAGTAGTTGTTTGGTTTCCTTAGAGTGACGTATATTATTTGTAGCTCAGAAAATTAAAGTAATATGAAAATCTTATTATGTAATGAAAAAATGGACGAGAAATATTTATATATTAATGAGAGGGTAGAGCAGAAATTTTATCCCAGGATTTATATCATGAGGCAACACATTACGCAAAAACCTTCCGATATTGCATTCAAAAGACTATGCGGCGACATTGTATTAATCTCTACCACTCACACACAGACACATACATGTGCCCTCATTCTCTCTCTGTCTCTCTCTCTGTCTCTCTCTCTCTCTCTCTCTCTCTCTCTCTCTCGCTGTTTTTATGCTTGCATTTAATAAGCGCGAGCATCTTGTAATATGCGTACGCTATTATTATCGATGCAATTGGAAAAAGTAATTACATTATTAAATTGCAAATAAATAAAATATATTATTATTTAAATGATAATGTTATTATATTGGCATTAAAAGCATTAAAAGTAAAAATATATTTGAATATATTTTATAAGCTTTTCAGTAAGAAAAGTATGTTTTGTAAGATAGAAACGTTTAGGTTAATGTTATTTAGATTATAAAAATATTGAATCTATCAAATTGCAAGAGTTTCAAGAAAATCTAAATATAAAAGAAAAAATAAATATGAAAATCGTATGATATATATATACATTCTAGACATTATTTGTGCTACAAAGAAAATCATAAAAATTAAAGAGAGAAAAATATAATTAAGATTATTAATATGTTACATTCCAAATACATGTTCCATTCCAAATATATGTTAATAATTATAATTCTGTTTAATGTTTTGTCATATTAAAATTGTTGATGCCTTTTATTCTGTCGCATCGAACGTAATATTTCTAACGAGTAATTTTTCAAGGAATGTCACTCAATTTTTTCTTAATTTAAATTATTCATAACGTAAAAAATTATTAACACACACGATAAGCATTTATAACTTTAATTATAATGGTATAATGTTACGCCCATATTTATTGTTAAAATAATCTAGTATTAATTATGCGAGAACGTAAAGTAAGTTGGAAATTAATATTCTTGTTCTAGTTCATATTTAATGGAAGATAAAAATTTAATGTTATTTATTAATATGTATTTGTATCGTTCGATTACTTGGATAATTATTATTTTGTATATTGTAGTATGCTTATAAGTAAAAGAAAGGTATGGAACATTAAAAATATATTATCAAAAAGATACATATGCGATTAAAATATTTTCTTATTATAAATTTGCGTAGGTAGCAAAACCAAAACAATTCGTAATACTATTAATTCAAAAAAACGTAAATGATTGGAACTTTTAAGTACGTACTCTAAGAGAAAGTATATCAATCATATTAGTTCTCAAATCCACCACTACAGCAATAATATATTATAATTACGTCGCGGGCATGGAAAAGTAACGTTGAACATTTCATTAAGTGGCTTATTATTGCTCATGTAGAGTTTGTATCAAATTACTTTCTTAGTATGCTAATAGAATTTTCAATTTAATGCAATATAATAGTTTCAATGGCATGACTAACAACTAAAGCGACAGCTCTAATGCATTTATTTATAAGAGGATTATTATAAGAATATATTATATAAAAGAGTATTAATGGCCTCTTTGAGACGACATAAATTAAAATAACAAATTGTAACATTGTTACAGAATTTGTATGTTCAATCGCTGCCAAGACTCCTAAAAAATAATGACAATTTACGTAATCTAGCGCAACGTAAATAAACCTTAATTTTCTAAATTTAAGCTTATTTGGCCAACTTACTGTTATACTTACATTAAGGTAATGGCTTCTAACGTTACGACCACAAGACTCGTAACGACATTCGAGCTTCTTTAACGTAAATCTGATTAATTCAAATGCTTTTTCGGCTCGTCGTCGTCGTCGTCATTGTTACGAGGCTCGCATGCCTCTGCTCTATCGCATGGATTATCCGAAAGGCTTATCCGGAAAATCTTACGGATCTTTTTGCCCTTTCGGAAAATCTTGGCCTCCTTAACTTTCTGCCCAAAATCAGTTCCGTACAACCACTCGTCGGCTCTGCAATCGCCAACCATAGATCGGACCTTCTTGTGCAACTCGGGCAACATCAGCAACTGCCGCCTCTTCGTTACATTAAACTGGCTATCGAGAATAATAGCCGCGGCATCATTAAGCGTATCTAAAATATCACCGACGTCCTGGTCCTTCCGAAGCCCCGACTTATTAGTCAAATCAGATATGGCCTGGCCCAAGGCCACCAATCCCGCGCCAATTTGATTCTGCTGGCACATTAGCAGCACATCCCTCCTGATTCCCCTTTCCGTCGCAGCCGACAAGACTTCGGCATTCAATTTCGGGCCCCTCAGTAGCAAGCAACTCCCCTTGGCTCGGTACTTTCTCAACAGAGCCCTCTTCCTCTCGGCCGGCAGTCCTTGTCGAAGAATCTCCAACGAGTCGTCCGATAAGATTCTATCGATACCCGAGTCCTGGGCAGAATCATCAAGAGGCGACTCGGCGGCCTCACCGCCATTGCTCGCCGATTCCGTCTCCTTGGCACTTACCCGACTCCTCTCGGCCACTCCGGATCCCCCGCCTCCCAACTCATTCGCCCTGCTGCTGCATTGCAAATCCGGCTCACTCTGCGCGACGATCCTGAAGGCGCACCCTTCGATCCCATTCTCATAATGATGGCCCAGATATTTGCAGCGCTCGGAGTGCCGGCCGACTGCTCGCTGGCGACGATGCCCTCCAGCCAGTGACCCGCGGCAACAATCGCCGGACTCGGCCAGCGACCTTGACCGCGCGGGAGTGCACGATGCGCGACGACCACTACGACGACGACGACGCGATTTGCACTCGGATATCAATTTCGAGTGTCCACTGGCTGATAAATCCGAGTCGCTATCACTGCCCCGACTCCCGTCCCCAAATCCCGAGCGCCACTCTGCTTGCCACTCGGCTTGCTTGCCACGCGATTTCGTCGGCGATCGAGATCGAGAGCTGCTGCGACTGCACGCCGACAAAGACGCGCTCTCGTTAAGCTTGTACTTTGCCAATTTCCTCTCTACCTTGGCTATCTTCTTCAAGATTCGTCGGCTCTTGGTGTCGTCGCGCTGGCTCCCTGGCTCCTGGCAATCGTGGCTGTGGTGGTGCCGATGCAACAAGACGAGCCGCATTTTTGCTGCTCTTATCTATATGGCTGACAACTTGCAATAATGCGCTCTATAGGTGCGGGTTTGTCGAGGAGTGAGGTCGCCGTGTTTTGCGGGACGGTGTTTAGCGCATTACATGGCAAGTTGTGCGAATTGAACGCCGTGCGGCGCTGCCTTGTTTTTTTGATGACCATGACTCGATCGACTGATCGCCGACACACTGGACCCTGCAATTTCGCAATTTCACAATTTGCCAGCCTTCAAACACAATTATCGATATTACCGATATTTTCTAAAAGATAGAATAAGCCCTTCCCCGCGCGCGCTTACTCACCGCGCCAAAGAAATTATCGCTAATATTTAGACATTCTTCGCCAATCAATGGAATAAGGTTCAAACTCTTGCGATTTGCTTGATTGCCTCGACTTTCCAACCTTCTTTCGCTTCCATTGATATTTCACGCAATAACGCCACACTAACGAGATACCGGAACAACTGTGCCTATACATACATACACACACATATATGCGCGCGCGGGCCCGAGTAGTAAAATGTGTGTACACACGCCCTTGCGCGCGTGTGCGAATGTGTCGAATGGGAATGTTATGCGCGCGTGCGAGAGAGCGAGATATATATATATATTTCATATGCATTTGTATTTATGAATATGTAAATATATACTTCAAAAGTGCATGCGGTTTGTTATAGCATAACCTATATGGCATTCGGTTTTTACATCTATATTTATGATTAACGTATTCTGCTTGTGTATCGTTTATACTAATAAAATCAACAGCAAAATAAAAACTGTGCTTTTTATGTTCTCTTACTCTTGTTTATTTCAATAATACGTAAAATAATTTATAATTTCAAAAACAATATTTTTTACTACTACTATAGATATTAGACAATATTTACTACTAATTATAATAATTTTTTTTTTTTTTTAAAGAAAATGCATAAAATTTATATCAATGTTAAAGCTCAATAGATATTTGTTGTCTTTAAATTTATGAAAATAAACTTCATAATGCGATGAAGAATTCCATATTTCTATTAAAGCACGATGATTTTCATCATTAACATCTCAACATTTAAACATATAAATTTATGTATAATAGTACTTGTATAATTATGATAAGATTTATAAATACGCAAATAAAAGCATGCAATTGATTGTTTATAATGCAGCGATATATTGAAAAGATAAATTTTATCCCAATCCAATAATATGTGCTATCTCTACCTCATTACACGTATTAAATTCTATATTATTATTAGAATTAAATGCCATCAAATTTTTATCTGCTCTTCTTTTGAAAATTAGTCATTAAATATTATTATGGTTATATAGTTAATTTAATGCTTTTGGTTGAAAATAAAAGAGTCGAAATATAAAATATTACGATCCTTCCAAAAGTGTGTCGCGTATACATAAAGTAGAGCAAACGAACTGTTCTCTTTGATAAAACAAGTGAATTTGAAAAATTTAGTTTCAATTTATTTAGCGTAATTTTATACTTAAATATTATTGGCAAAAATTTGAGAATTATAAAATCCAAGTTTATACTGCATAGAAGTATGCTAAGTTAATTAGAATTATGTATATTAAATAATAGTATCTAGATATTGGTAATTGAAATAGAATATTCTTATGTTACATTAGAATGTAATTATGTTAGAACCATCTTTTAGCAATTAATTTCACACTTTAGGTAGTTTTTTAGGCACATGGACATATCACTTTAATAGGCTTTTTAATTTAAATATTTAAAAATGAATGATATATATATCTTACGGTAATCGTTGAAACAAAGATTAACTATAATTTATTAGATGTTTTAATCATTTATGATTTCGGTAATAACCATATTTAAAAAATCTGTACATAATATTCCTCTAAATTATTCCTCTAATTCAGTAACCCCGACGTAATTTATGATTTAAATTCAATTCAGGTAGGAGTATTGCAGTACATGAAGGTAATTCAGAAATAAGATTGTTCTTTACGTACATTCATATATTCTGCGACAAAAATCCATTGCATATACTAATGATAAAAATCTCTATGCATATGTTAATAATAATCTGTGAAATTAATCAATATCGTTTGATTTCTCATTGCAGAAATAATGTAACTGACATGCTTGAGATTATGCTTAAGTCAAGATTATGCTTTAAAATGAGCTAATAAGAAAGAAAATGTTTTAATTTTGAAATAACATTAAATAGATTTATCTACTAAATAGAATCTAATAAATATATAAATATCAATGACTATAGTTGCTCGACTGTCAACGGAAAATTGTTACAGTGCAAGAGAGATTAACAAGAAAAGCAACTTTTGTACTATACGTTGGGGAACATTTAATAAATCTTCAAAATAATAAGTTCATATGACATTTGAAATAAACTATTTATATATATATATACGAGATAAATAGAAAATGTATTTACTAAATTAGTGGCAGTTAAGAATTTGTTGATTGCATTTTTTAGGTAAAGCTTCATTGTTTGAGTTCATTTTGACTTGTAAAGGTAGAGCAAAAAATAATGTCTTTAGTCTTAAAAAAAAAAAAAAGCATTTTGTAAATATAAATTTAAATAAAAAATTGAATTAAAAAAGTTAAGTGTTAATATATTGCTTTTGGTATGCAACGTGCATTGAGAATTGTAAAAGTAAATATTTTCACAGTTCTTTCAATATTTACTGTCTGAAACGGTGGATTTATTGAGTAATTCAAAGTTTTACAACTTGAGTAAATGCATGATTTTAAAAGCATTATTAATGTCTGTTTTTAAGTTTTGTTAAATTTTTTTAATAAAAAAATATATATCTGCACGTAATAATAAATACAAGATCATACGTGCAGTTTTAAAAATGTTCTGTTATGATTTTGTGTGTTCCTTTATTCCATTATTACCTTCCCTTTCTATACATGTATATTTTACATATATTTTATTATAAATGAAATTTTTATTTTATAAAATTATTAAATAAAGTTTGTACTATTTCAGTTTTTATTGATAATGGCTAAAAAAAATTACAATATGCTTCCGAAATTCACTCCTCGTTGTATTTTGGTTCGTCATTATTTCATCCACAATATCAGTATCGATATTATATTTAAATAAATAATATTATTTATAAGTAAATTTTCTACTTACAATATTAAACTTTCGAGGCTTAAATTACGTCCTTTACGTTATGTAATCTGTTAATTAATTATTTACATATAAGTAATACGAATCATGCGAATTGTCACGTACACAAGTATCTCTTACAAATTAATTGCTCACCAATGGAATTAAATTTTTAAGAATTTTGAAATTTAAAATGCAAAAGAAATTCGGCTAAATTTTAAAACGTACATTAAGGTATTATTAGTACATATAACAATTTGTGCAAATAGAATTTTATTTAAAATTAATTGTTATTTCAATTATATTTTTTATAATTTTCATAAATAACAGACAGATGTAAAAAATATTTATAATAAAGTCTAATAAAAAATTTTTTATTACTATATATTTTTCATTGTAAATTTTAATCATTATTTAATGCATTATTAAGAAGTATTATTTAAATTATTCATTTAATAATATATTTGTTATTTATTTTAGAGAATTTGAATACATTTTAAAACATTTTTGTTCTTTATTATTATTTACGTAAAATTAAAATTATTATAACTATTATTAGTATTAAGGTGAGTTGAGATTTCTCATCTGTAAACATTAAATCTGTATGATAATAATTTGTATACAATTTTATTAAAATACCATAATCATATAAACATATAATCTTTAATAATAATATAAATAATACTTTTCTATAACGAAATTGTGAAAATGTTCACGTAACAATTAAATTGAGAAATTAAAAATTAAGAATCTGAATCCGAATGAGAAGACGGAATGAAAGAATCGTGGATGAGAACCTTTACATAAAGTTTATTTAAAGTCAATGTAGGAAAATTATTAAATAATTGCATCGGCTTGTGGAAAAGATTGGAATTTTCCACTACGCTCAGGAGCCTTGAATAGTGAATAGTTTTACATTAAACGGCTCCTGTTCCTCAACATAAAAATTAACGCAAAAAATGAATAGAAAAGTATTTATTACATTTTTTACCTTATTAATCATTATAATTATAATATTTGTTTTTTTATTTTTTTTTAATAATATTAATTTAATGTAAGTATAAAGAATTATAAATTTCAAAAGTATTCTATTCATTTTTATGCTTTTCACAATATTTAAGTAATTTTGAAAATTGTTCAATACGTATAAATAAATAAACATCATAATTCATAATATATTCATATTAGTCAGTAATACGTGCTTTCACTTTGTCAATTGCAGTATTAATAATAAATGCATTTATAAATAACGAATGTAATGCAAAATTTGCCATTAGATTTAACGGATAAGTTTTTTTTTATATTTTTTTCGAGTAATATCAATCATTTCATGAAGACTGTTATACACGTGTATATAGGATGATATTTCCATATTGTTAATAATGTTTATTAAATAATTTGGATATTTATAATAAATGAATAAATAAGTAAATCATAAATTGGGGCATCGTTTATATATTAACAGGAATGTTATGATTTTAAAATTTAATAATATTTTTTATATATGTCTTGTATACACGACTATTTATTTATACGCTTGTAAAATTTATAAATATTTTGGTGTCAATTTTATTATCACTAATTCTTCAATAGTTCTCATTTATTTTTAATATATATATATATATATATAAATTGTATATAGAGGATAACTACATTGTATATTATTATTATTATATTATATAACTATATTATATAACTATATTATATGGCTATATTATATGGCTATATTTTATAACACACGTGAAATTTAGTTATATACAAAACATTTGAAGAGTATGCTAACTATAATTATTCGTGCTCGAGTAGAAAGATTTTTATATTAAAAAAAGAGAGAGAAATCGAAGCTAACATTAGTAAGGGAATACAACTATAGACTTTTTTCTTTATACATTAATTTATAATATATATTTTATAATTTATATTTTTCTTTATATATATATATATGTAAGATTTATATCATTTCAATTATTCGTGATTGATTGATTGTAAAATATGTATTGGTAAATAATATATTAACATTATTTAATTAATCGTGTAAACAGAATGCTTAAATCGTTATTAATAAATATTATTGAATCGAAGATAAAGTATGTTTTTGAAGTGAAATTGTTTCTCTAATTTTAAAGATGGGTTATTAAATATTTAATTCATATATAATCGAAAATAAATTTAGAAAAATTCACGTGTGCTCGTATGCACATCTTTTTCTGTGCGCAGATCGATCATTAAATAATACAAATCATATGAGTTTTTGATTCAGTGGAACTTAATCAGGACATTAATTTACTTGGAAATAATAATTGTTTGTATTTTATTTGAATCAATTTCAACAAATGATATAAGAGAAGGAATGCTGATACTAGTGAGTGTCATAGTGAAATATAAATTAAAATTTAAAATAAACTGCTGATGTTTGGTAATTACTATGCATGTCGTAATTGGCGTATTCATCTAGTCTCCTAGAAATTATTATTAAGTAATATTGTATAATATAACAGCGTTATCTTTATTTTGAAATTGTTTATCTGCTTCTCGGTAATACTTAGTTTATTAAGTATTTGCAAAATATGATTGGACGATTGTAAATTCATATGAAAAAATCCATTCAAGATCGCCTCAATTCAATTTCAATATCTAAAGAGATCGTTTGGAAATGATAGTGCAGTGTTCAGGAAAAGCGATCTCGTATAAACAAAGATCCCCTCCATTGTGCCCTTATGAATCGTATCGGTTTCATTATTGGTCTCGTTTTAATAACCGAACTTATTAAATTAACACTCGAGCGCGGGAAGCAATTGGCAATTGAAACATGCGCAGGACGCTATTGATTGACTCTGCATGCGACAAGATTTTCGAAAGCTCAAACTTATAGAATAAGGACGAGGGAGAGACAAGTGGGTCCGAGATTGAGGTTTGTTGAGAGGGAATCAACAGGTAAGTGGAAAATGTAAAAGAGTGTGGGGCGTGTATAGTGAGGTTTTGAGGGAGGAGGAGGACGAAAGCGACGATATCGTTTGAAAATGTGTGTATTCGAGAATAATAAGGGAAACGCATTTCGTGGGCTAGAATGGAATAGAACAGAAATGTCCGTTGGATCGTAGCGATCGGTGACTTTTCAAGAGAATCGGCATATTGAATTTGTTGACATTATGAGAGAATGTATTTGATTTTATATGGAGCAGTGAATGTAATCGTGAATAAAGAGGTTTCTTATATAGTTAGGAAGGTATTTGCGATTGGCATAATCGTTGGATATATCAGCTTTCTTTATCTTTCGAATAGTGACTAATAAATAATCCAAAACTACATAGTAATAATAAGATTTGTAGAACTGAATACGCAATTTTTTTTTTCTGTTTTTTTTCTCTGCTGATTTCCTAATCTCTTAGTCACATTGTATTTATTTGTAATTTAATTATTTGAAAAGCCAGTGAAGTGTATTTTACGTCATTGTTGTTCTTTTCGAATAAATTTTAATGAAATATTGTCAATGTAAAATTTTCCATGTATGAAACGAGTCTTTATGATCTTGACACATTCTCAAAAACGTTAAAATCAACATTAATTATAGCGCGAGCGTATATATATATATATATATATATATATTGTATGAATTTAATTATTATTGTATTTATTGGTGTTGCACGTAACGCTTAGAAAATGCATCGACAGACATATCGAAAGCAATAACCTTAGACCGGACGATAAATTAATACTTCGAAAAGAAATACGCAGCGATCAGCACATTGAGGCAATAACCTTGAAGAAATTAAAAAATTATTAATAATAAAAGATTCGTTTCAACGTTAAAAGTGGTGAGCGTAAAAGTAATTTGAGACATTATTTTCAATGTCTTCTAAATACTTATGTAAATAAAATTATCAATGTACGTTTTTCAAAAATTCCCTTTTTTATCTAATCGTAGTTTCCAATATTTTATTATTTTTATATACACATTTTCTTGTATATAAATATCATGCGTATATATATATATATAATTGGATTAAATAATAGAAAGTTTCATTTATTTATATCAAACACAGGCCTTAAAAACATTGATGTATTTTGTTGGAAACGATGTGTAATAAATATCAAGGCTTCATTCGATGTTTAATAGATATATTATTGGATGGTGTAATGTATTTGCACATACACAATATTATGCATACATACAATAAGCAAATATATGGGCTTATTTTCAGTTGATATGAAAGTTATAAATGAAAACGTACTTCATTTTTCAAATTCAATAGAAAATGTAAAACTGTATCAATAATTCTTTCAATAATCTAGCAGTTATTTCGTATGAAAAATGTAGCACGTCAGCTTTACCATGACTTTACATCGTAAGTATGCAATCAATTAGCAATTACAGTTAATTTAACAGGGTTTTTAATTAATTTCTTTTCATCACGATCGAATAGATTCACTGTACGGTACATAGCGGTAGAAACACGAATTGTCGAACAATCGGGCGATGAAATGGCATTGTAATTTGTAAGTCTGCCATAAAAATCTTTATATTACATGGGGAATTGGTGGTAAGTGAAGACAAACCTCGTAATTATTACAGGAATGATTTAATCAATGTAACATTGATTCGTAGTAGTAAAAGAAGCAACAGGATACGATCGAGTACTTTCATTGAAGTACAGCTATATATATATATATATATATGCACACAATATGTATAATGATAAATGATAAATAGCTGTGTATAGCAAGTGAGAATTTTCGAGCGAGGCGGGCAGATGCGAGAACGTGCCATAAATCATTTATGCGACCTGAACAATTCAAAATCAATATTTTGCCAATACAAACAAGGAATATTGTAATGATGAAAAGGCAGGCTATATCACGTGCTCAAGGCGTTGATAGTGACGAGGACAGGCCCAAGCATTAGACATTAAGCCATGGTGATTTTTATTGCGTAAAAATCTCAAGCACTTAATTAAATATTTAATTGTGACGCGGAGCGATGGAGGAAAACGGCGCTACGTAAACTCTTACGGAGCGATTGTTAAACAGAGTAGGCGTCGTAGGTGTTACTCGAGCTATTGGAAGTTTCTCGGTGGATGAGGAAAGCACCGAAAATCGTGGAGGGCGATAAGTTAACGGCGTTAATGAGGTTGGAGGGAGACGATAGGCGTCAGCCGCTGGGCTCGTGATCGCCACTTCCCGGCCAATCAACGCGATGCACCTTTTCTGGCTCGGGCGCACTCTCAACGCGTCTCCTTATCGCTCGTCTGCTCGCCCGAAATTCTTATTTGCCTACGACAAATCTTGAAGTAAGGAGAGCTGCATGCAAGCCGCATGAAAATGCAAACCTCGCCGTAACAACTCCGTGTTATTAGGTATTGGTGCTCTCTATTAGGGTGTCGCTCTCCCTATTATATCTGTACCAAGTGCTCGGAATATCAATTATTCGCATTGGATGCATTCAATCACCTTTCGTGTATGCATGTGATTGCAGTGTCGTGGGATACTTGGAGCGCTATCGTCGTCGGGCATCGATGAGACTCGCGTATAATTATCAAACGGAAGTATTATTTATTGGAATGAGACTATGATGTTGCAGAAGTTAGATCTCCGATCGGCATCTCTCTCTCTCTCTCTCTCTTTCTCTCTCTTCAAATTATCTTTTAAGAGCGTCCATTAGATCAATGACAAATTGCAAGCTTATTACGCATTGAATTTGAATTTATAAAAATTTACCCTTTCGCCACAAAATAAAACATCTTTAAGTAAAGCTATGGCTGAAATTAATTTTATTAGTACTATCGTATACATGTATTTATTTGAAGATTTTCTTGTAGTTTAATTAGCGTATTATGTCGTAATAATGAACTTTGATATAACTTGAAAGTATTTTCCGTTATTCTGGTTTAATAGAAAAGAAATGCGTTTCTGAAAAGTTAAAAGTCTTTCAATATATATTTCCAAAGAATGAAATAACCTTGTTTCAATCGTTGCAAAATTTACATATTAACAATTTTTTATTTTTATTAGAAATGAAAATGAGAAGAATTTCTAATTTATATGCTACTTGATGTGCGCTAATTGGCAAAAATATGCAAATGAAACAAAAAGGTAAACATTTTGAGAAAGGAATTTTAACTTTTTGAATGAAAACTCATAAGTAATACTTTGTTTGAATCTATCGAGAGTTAAATTAATTTTTGAGCTATACATGCCATAATGCGGATAAAATACAAATTTCAATTTAGAAAAAAGTATTGAAATTTTCAACTTCAAATATAAGTTAGTATTGCTAATTCATTAGCTATACGTATTATAAATCATATTATTTCTTTGATAAGTTGCCTAAAAACATAAAAATTAGTTACAAACATGTTATTCTTTCATCATAAGTATAACGATATTTATAACAAGATGGAGAAAATTTTTAAATTGTATTAGATTATTAGACACACATAGACATATATAAATTATCCAACGAATCTAATTTAAAATTCGTTTATTGTTAGATACTGAAAAATATAAGAATACATAGGCATATTCACGAGCGTGTCTATATTCTAGTAATAATAATATTATATAAATATACAATACAATTTAATATATGTAGTTAAGTGGAGTATTGGCAGTAATTGATGCAATTTTAATTAGAAGTAAGAGAGAATATTTTAAAAATAATTTGACAAATTGTTTAACAAATTTTAAAAAAAAGAGAGAATCATATTCATCGAAATAAATGTATTTTTTGTAAGACTTAATTGGATAAAAGTTTATAAAGATTATATTGAATATAACTATGTTGTAATTTATAAAGTTATAAGCCAATCTAGTTGATCTCGAATAGAAAAAATATTTATCAGATCAGCCATAAGGAATTTATTTGAGAGAACGTGTATTATATATTATTAATAGATCTAAATAATGCAAAATTATCTATGTAATATTGTATTAATGTACTATTATTCTTTAAATTGAATAAAGATTATGATTTTGCAAAAATAACAGGTAATTTTTAAATTTGTTTGAAATTTCTCTTAAATTTTAATATAATTATAAAATTGTAATATATTTTTGCATCCGATATAATAAATAGAAGAGATATAATAAAAGCAGACATAATAAATGGAAAAGTTAATTATTTCTTTATTGGTATTGGCTTTAAGAATAATAGAATGCCAATGTAAAGTCCGTTTACTATTTAAAAATTTTAATGATATTTTGTAAATTAATACTTTAACCATTTAATAATATTGTTTGCAGCACAAATAAGAAATCACGAAAGAAATATATTTGATTTTTTAGTTGAATTTTTAATAAATAAGGCTATTATCTTTTCAGCATTAACTTTAATAGTTCATCTTTATTATTTGTGAAATTATCTCTTATAAAAACAATAATATGAATATCACGCAAATTTAAAAATATTTAAATTTCACTGTGAGCATGATATGTTGTTTACTGATCGACGTTTTCTGGAATGATTATTCGACTGTACAAACTTGACTTTATAAATTCTGAAGATTAGCTCAAACATTTTCTTACTTCTTTCTACAATTATTGAATTCTTTGACAATTACACAATTACAACTAGACCTTAAAACACATACTTTTACACGTTACGTGTTTTCACAAGATATTTCTTTACGCTCTAATGACGTTACGACGAATCTATTTAACGAATTTTACAGATCTGTAATTGTAAGCGCTCATGCGCTTAGCTCTGAAAAATGTATGAAATATAATATTTCTTCGCAGCTAGTCTAAATATTTGGAATATAATAACAAATTTGGAGAGAGAGAGAGAGAGGGAGAGAGAGAGAGAGAGAGAGAGGGAGAGAGAACACGAGAATCCGATTATTCTTCAAGGTCACTTGTAATTTAGATAAAAAAAAGTAGATCCACGGTAGCCCGTTGTTGCGATCACGTGGAGCAATAGAATGTGCACGAAGGGAGTGGGGGTGGGGGGTATGTGCTTCTTTCCTGGCAATTTTGAATCGTCCTGATAAGAGGAGTTTAGTGTGCAAGTTTGATATCTACAATGAGTTGTATTGCGTCGTCGGAGCTGCTTCTGTCGTGTTGCGTGGGAGTTACCGAATTTCACGAAGATAATATAATTCAATCTCTCAACCAAATTCGTCATTGCCGCAAAATAACCACAAAACAACAATGTTTTATTTTTTTATTTTCAAATGGTAGTTTAATTTTAAGTAGTAGAATATGGTAGTATAATTTTAAGTAGAGCCTTGTTTTTTGCGTGTATTAAAAAGTCTTCTAGTACGATGGAGTGTACGGGAATGGAAATATAATCATGCAATACCTCAAGCACTGCGAATTATATATCTCCAATTCATTGTGAAAGCTTGGTCATGATTTATTATTAGATAAATAATTATTTAGTCGATTGTATGCAATCTTGTCTTAAAGTCAACTCTACGATTCATTTAATATTCCATACGAATAGCTATTTATGATTGAGGAGCAGCCTGGATGTTTTTTTCCCAGTCGATAGGAAAATAAACATACAATAATCTCAAAGGCTTGATTAAATAAATTAAGCCAGGTTTACTGACCAAATTGAGTAATTTTGCCCGATTTAATTGGCATTACACCTATGAACACACATGATTATCGATTGTACGTATTAATAGGTAATACCGCTTATGTTGATGTTGTGGAGTAAGTTTCATCGACGCACGCTTGCATTATATCAATTACTTTTATAATTATACTTTTATAATTATAATTTTGCTAAGGCGGCTGTTTTCAAGCAAACGCAAAAATACCGAACACACCGCATCCGATCATCTATACGAATGAATAATTTTACCATGCGTTTGTGTATAGTGGAAACAGATCATACTCGAAAATTAGTTATAGGATTGTCATTGTGAAATTTAATGCGAATGTAAAATTTCTTGGTCGAAAAATATTGAGTTGCTTTTGATTTTATGCTTATTATCATTACTTAATCAATATCATTAAAATTTTATCGCCATTGCAAAGCAATGAGTTATATATATGATATTTAACTGAACGTATCCAATGAGTTGTTTAGTGCCATTCGACTAATGCATGATTCATTCGACCATTCTTTTTATTAACCAGCCATTATTTTCCAATAATAAAAATAAATTATTTTAAAAGATTTAGTGCTGTCGCGGCGAGTGCCGTAAATATTTATATAAAAAGTATGTTTACAGATTTTAAGAACATTATGATTGAATGAAAATTATTATCATTTAGCAGACGAGAACTTTATAATGTTACGTGACTTGTATTTAGATCATAAACAGTGCGTAATATTCTTTAATTGTATTTCTTAATGGACTTGCACTCTCCAACGTTAATGCTGGGTTTATCCTTAGCTTTCGGCAATTATTCCTCGGACAATCGCAGACTTTTTTTTCTCTCCATTGCCTTTAACGATACGCATGAATGCCTAGAAAAAGATTTCTGTAAACGTTTTTCGTACATGTGCAGTCGAACACGTACGCATGCACATGTGCGCGAGATGTTTGTAAAGTTTTTCCAGCAGAGCGTAACTTCAACAATGATAGGTATTTTATGTTGGCGTTTTGGGTCGCCGAAGTGAAAGATGCGCCCAAAAGAGGTTAAAGCGATTAAATGGCAAACGTTTTCCTCATTCTCTTATCGAGGCAAGGTTATTGTAACGTCACATATATATATATATATATATTTACTTTATCATATTGTTAATTGGAGCTGCATGGGAGTACTGGAAGGTGAACTTATATGGCTTCCAAATAGTGGAACTCCTTGGGTTATGGCGACTTTCGGCCTCGCTATGAGAATTCGATTCCTTGGCTTTTGGAGGTCAACTATGCGTACGGAGTTTGCGTTGCTTTATCCGCGTCATCGGTGAGGCTCGAAAATATATTGGAAATAGTCGGACTTCTTTAGAGTGGATACTTCTTTATAGTCGCTAGTGATATCTGAGTTGCTTCGTCGGTTGTTTCTGTGATTCTTGAGGAGAGTTTTCGTCGCCTAAAAATCGTTTGTTTTTTCGTACTTTAATATTGCAAGAAAATCTGACGTGCATTATGCAAATGTCAAAAGGGACAAATTTAAAACTAAATTGAAGTTTATTATCGATACTTTATTTTAGAATTAGATAATTTTATTTGATTGCCCATTCAATTGATCGTTTGTTTTTCTTGCTCTATATAATTTATATTATTATTATTATTATTATTATTACTACGAGAAGACATAAAAATATACTAATACATAAATTTTTAAGCCAAATCGCCTAATCGATAAAACATGAATTAATATATTAAACTAAAAGAACTTCAATTTATATATAATTTTATGTTATCAACTATAATTCGTGATTTTAGTTAAATACGTAAGATTCAGTTTGAATTAGTTCTATCGAACAATTATACGAGCTTCTACTATAATCCTTTCATCAAATTTCTTGCCATTAATACAATTGTATTATGAATTTATAGTTAAAATCCCTCTCAATATACAGTATACAAACGTATTTCTACATATTATAAATGTCATTACAATCAATATATTTTATTTTGTAATGTTAAAATTTATAATTTTTCTTTACAGATACATAGTATAATTTGGGAGTAAGTGGTATCTTTGTTTTAAATAACAAATAAAGACAGGAAGAGCATTAAGCATAATAAATTAATAATGGAATTGATTAATATTGCAATAGAAATTTTTTCAAAACTTTATATAATCAAAGATTATACCTCAGTGCATTTTTTAATCTTTTATTGTTTATATAATTATTTATTTCGATAAATTAGTAAAAATAGATTTTCTATAAGTCAAGGGCAAGCAAAGAATTTCATTGAAGTTTTCGATCTTTTATCAATATCTTATTGATCCAACGATCAGATATCTTTAAAAAGGAAACAGTTATCAAGATTTGAATTTTTTCGTAAGGTTCATGAGGTTTAAAATTTACTACAAGTTATATTAAATAGATCAACTCAAGTATTTTGTCTAAATATTGCATGTCCAATAAAAAGCAATAGAATTAAACTTATTGTAGAAGTCTAATTAATAATACAAATTTCAAATATGTAAAATCTAATATAAAAACTTAAAAAAAAAAATAATAATAATATCTCAACAATTGAAATATCTTATAATTATTATTATTTTAAAATATTATATTAAAAATTACATGTATTAATAATAATATGTCGAAAAGGAAAAAAGATTATTATCCGAATAAGTATTTATCTAAATAAGTCTTAAAATCATTTACATTTATAAATGTTTTTTTATTACAAGCTATTTTTAATCGATACTCAATGTTTAACATAATGTTTCAAACAAAATTAGAATTACTTTATGTAGTGAAACAATTTTGATAAAAAATTTTTTATTACACAAATATTCTTACATATCTTATTACAGTGTTTTTTCATTATTAGTAACTCATGCGTTGCATGTTAGATTTATATCTAAAGAATATTAAGTTATTAAAAAATATTATATTAGAGATAGAAGCTCGTAAAATAATTTATTGTTTGTAAATAATATATCGTTTGATTATATGAGAATCTAAAGATAAATTTCATATAACAAATAAATATATAACGTAAATACATAAGCGTAAATATATAAATATATATGCAAATATATAATATATAAATAATATATGTACAATATATGTATAAAATATAATATATGTAAATAAATGAATATATAACAAAATTTCAAAGATTTAAAAAAAAAACACATTTTTACATTATGGGATAAAATATGCATTTATTGCCAATGAATTGAGCATAAAATAAGTATAGTGATTTATAAAGTTATAGTTATAGTTATTATAGTGATTATAAAATAAGTATAGTGATTTATAAAGTTATAGTTATAGTTATTATAGTGATTATAAAATAAAAAAATGATTACAAACTTTATTTTATAATATGTAATCAGATCTGATAATATCAGCATATTAGTAGTATAATGTTATTATACTATTGTTTTAATTAAGTAAATAAAGAAAATAATTGCATTGTACATGTAATACAAAGTGTCCAATAATTAGCCAAATTAGAAGCGTTTAAAAAATTTTTTTGGGTTAAAATACAATCTTGAGAAAAATAGTTTTTGATTGAAAATTAAATGAATAAAATCGATCATTTTTCTTAACTACTTAATATGTATATTTACATATGACTATCAATATATTTAATATTTTAAAATTAAGTTGTTGACAGAAAAAAAATTGACTTTATTAAGTTAATAACTTTATTAACATTATTATTATTTATTTATTTACATAACTTTATGTTATATACTATCGTATCATATTTAATAAAAATGAACTTGATTACATATAAAAGCAAAAATTAAGATCTTATCAATCATTTAATTTCTATATTTTAAAGATTTCTTTAAAAAAAAATTTAAACTGTAAAAATGTGTTTAAATTTAGATTATTTTTTATTTGTAAATATGTCAATTATTTACTTACCTTTTCTACAGAAATACAAGATCAAAACTAATAAATCAACTTGATCTTTTTATTTGTATTATACACTTGTTATTTCACAAAATATTTATATATAAAAAATTATTTATCAATTACATATTAAAATTGATAATTAAATTCTTTAATTTTTTTCATAATTAGCTTGGCTAATTATCTATGCGATATCTATGCGAATACTCTGCTGTTATTGAGAGAGTTACTACTATACGAGATAGAGAGTAACAAAATAACACAAGCGATTATATATAATTGAATGTTATGGCTTTAAATGTTGAATATAATTTTTCGTATAATCAATTGAATATAATATTTTGAATAACTAATTTTACCATCCGAGTACAATTTCTTTGAATAACCCGATGCTATTGGTTTGGCGCTGTGACGTCACTATTACCCGATGCCCCAACGTACAATTGCGCATCCGATCTGTTGGGTGGTGTTGTAGTCCATGCAGCTCGGTGTCTGCTATCTTCTTTTATTTATTTGAGCGGCGCAAAGTACAAGCCGTTGAGGTTACAATGGCGATCTGATTATTATTTGCAAGCTGAGTTACAAGTGTTTTACAATCCATAGCACACTGGGATGACTTCTATGTATTATTGAATAGCTTTGAGAAAGTTGCAGATTTTTAATATTATTAGCGCTGAATATTAGTAGTCACAGAACCTTAACTGTAATTGTAGCGAATGTAAGTTAAGAGGACTAAAAAGACGCTAACAATTATTGATTTAGACAAACTTTACATTTTTGTTTATTGACAAAAATGTATGCTGAAGAAGGTAAATACGGATTTTGATTAGTATAAAGAGTTATAAAAATGTTAAATATTACATAGCCAAGAAATTGGTTAAGGTTATCATCCTAACCCATATATCCTTTGAAATCTCTGAACTTTATTTCCAAGTTAGTTAAATAGAATATTTTTATTAATTATATTTAAAAGTTCGTGTAAATGCGACTATGTAAAATCTATTTAATTTATAACTTTAGATCAGTATGAAGATGAAGACGCAGAGGAAATCTCATCTAAATTATGGCAAGAAGCATGTTGGATTGTTATTAATGCTTATTTTGATGAGAAAGGTTTGGTACGACAGCAACTCGACAGTTTCGATGAATTTATTGAAATGTCAGTTCAGAGAATTGTGGAAGATTCGCCGCAAATTGATTTACAAGCCGAAGCTCAGCATACTACTGGAGAGATTGAAAATCCTGTAAGACATTTAGTTAAATTTGAACAGATTTATTTGTCTAAACCTACGCACTGGGAAAAAGATGGCGCGCCATCACCCATGATGCCTAATGAAGCTAGGCTAAGAAATTTAACTTATTCCGCGCCACTTTATGTAGATATAACCAAGACTATTGTAAAAGATGGGGAAGAGCCAGTGGGTTAGTGATAAATAATATATTTACTTATATATTGAATTGAAGAATTTGTGCACTAGTTAATGTTTGATTTAATTTGGCTGTAGAAACACAACATCAAAAAACATTCATAGGAAAAATTCCAATTATGTTAAGATCAAAATATTGTTTGCTTGCTGGATTATCAGATCGTGATTTAACAGAATTGAACGAATGTCCTTTGGATCCTGGTGGATATTTCATTATTAATGGGTCAGAAAAGGTATGAATATTTTTCACGATATGCTGCGCAACACATATTAATTACAATAAAATTTGAATAATTATTAACAGGTATTGATTGCACAAGAAAAAATGGCAACAAATACAGTGTACGTTTTTAGTATGAAAGATGGTAAATATGCTTACAAGTCGGAAATAAGATCATGCTTGGAGCATAGTTCTAGACCTACTTCCACTCTATGGATTAACATGATGGCTAAGAGTAGCGCAGTGAGTATAAAATAATGAATCTTATGGTTGCTTCAAATACCATTTGACAATTGTAAATAATGTTGATTTATTGCTTTCTTTCTTAAGAATATTAAAAAATCAGCGATTGGTCAACGTATTGTTGCTGTTCTACCATATATTATTCAAGAAATTCCTATAATGATTGTATTTAGAGCTCTTGGATTTGTAGCCGATCGTGATATTTTGGAGCATATTATTTATGATTTTGATGATCCAGAGATGATGGAAATGGTAAAACCATCGTTAGACGAAGCTTTTGTAATTCAAGAGCAGAATGTTGCATTGAACTTTATTGGTACTCGTGGTGCAAGACCAGGTGTAACAAAAGATAAACGTATTAAGTATGCTAAAGAGATTTTGCAAAAAGAAATGTTGCCCCATGTTGGAATCAGTGACTTTTGCGAAACAAAGAAAGCCTATTTCCTTGGGTATATGGTGCATAGATTACTGTCTGCATCGCTTGGACGCAGAGAACTGGATGATCGTGATCATTATGGAAATAAGCGGCTCGATTTAGCAGGTCCTCTATTGGCCTTCTTGTTTCGTGGTTTATTTAAGAATTTGATGAAAGAAGTTCGAATGTATGCGCAAAAATTCATAGACAGGGGAAAAGATTTTAATCTTGAACTTGCAATTAAAACAAAAATTATCACAGATGGCCTAAGATATTCTTTAGCCACTGGGAACTGGGGTGATCAGAAAAAGGCTCATCAGGCCAGAGCTGGAGTGTCTCAGGTATTGAACCGACTGACTTTCGCTTCTACGTTATCACATTTGAGGCGAGTTAATTCACCAATTGGTCGAGATGGTAAGTTAGCCAAGCCTCGTCAACTTCACAATACTCTTTGGGGAATGTTGTGTCCTGCCGAAACACCAGAAGGTGCCGCTGTAGGTTTAGTTAAGAATTTAGCCCTTATGGCTTACATTAGCGTTGGCTCACAACCGTCACCTATTCTTGAATTCTTGGAGGAATGGTCGATGGAAAATTTGGAAGAGATTGCTCCGAGTGCAATCGCTGATGCTACAAAAATTTTTGTCAATGGTTGTTGGGTAGGTATACACAGGGACCCCGATCAACTTATGGCGACACTCAGAAAATTGAGAAGGCAAATGGACATTATTGTGTCAGAGGTATCGATGATTAGAGATATTAGGGATCGTGAAATCAGAATATATACGGATGCTGGTAGAATAAGTAGGCCGCTGTTGATCGTAGAGAACCAAACGCTTTTACTGAAAAAGCGTCACATCGATATGCTTAAGGACAGAGATTACAATAACGATGGGTAACTACTTTTATTGTAAATTAAATTATAATTTCAGACTACATTATGGGAAAGGAAATTTTTTAACCGTGATTTTGTTAATAATAGGTGGCAAGAGCTCGTGGCCAGTGGGGTGGTCGAGTATATCGATACACTCGAAGAAGAAACTGTAATGATTGCCATGTCACCCGATGACTTAAGACAAGAGAAAGAGTATGCGTATTGTACAACATACACTCATTGCGAAATTCATCCTGCCATGATTTTAGGAGTGTGCGCTTCTATTATTCCTTTTCCCGATCACAACCAAAGTCCTAGAAATACGTATCAGGTAAGCGGATTCAAAGTATCAACTCTTAATAAACAACTAATGTAACTTTCAATTCTAACAACGAACACATTTATGTAGTATATTCATTTACATTTGCTCGCGAATTAAAACTTTTTACTTTAAGCTACTATCATCGGCTATTCTAAATCCTTGGATCCCTCCCGTCCAGGGCATTGTATAACTTACAATTAAGCTTACATTTCAAACGAACAATGTTTAAAAAAGAAAATCCTTTCAGAGTGCTATGGGTAAACAAGCCATGGGCGTCTACATTACCAATTTTCACGTTCGAATGGACACACTTGCACACGTACTCTATTACCCGCACAAGCCCCTTGTAACGACGAGATCCATGGAATATCTTAGATTCAGGGAGTTACCCGCTGGTATAAATAGCATCGTCGCCATTTTGTGTTACACTGGCTATAACCAGGAGGACAGCGTCATCCTTAATGCAAGCGCCGTGGAGCGAGGATTTTTCAGGTCGGTGTTTTACCGCTCGTACAAGGATTCGGAAACAAAAAAATTTGGAGATCAGGAGGAGCAGTTTGAGAAGCCATCCCGACAGACCTGCCAGGGTATGCGCAACGCCTTGTACGATAAATTAGACGACGATGGCATAATCGCTCCTGGGATTCGAGTCTCGGGAGATGACGTCGTAATCGGCAAAACCATGACCTTACCGGAAAACGATGACGAGGTACATAAGACACAACCAGTGCATTCAATTGTACTCCTCGTTCCCTTACTTTCGCAACATTAAATTAATTTATTATTTTCACTCGAGTAGTAACAATGCGTTTACGAGCCCCGCGGGCCTTACTCCCAACATGATTATATTAATGTCCGGCGACGTGGCAATTGTTTTCAGCTGGACAGTACAACGAAGCGCTTCACGAAACGCGATGCCTCGACGTTTCTTCGTAACAGCGAGACCGGTATCGTGGATCAAGTTATGCTAACGTTGAATAGCGAGGGCTACAAGTTCTGCAAGATTCGAGTGCGCAGCGTGCGAATCCCCCAGATCGGCGACAAGTTCGCCTCGCGACATGGCCAGAAGGGAACATGCGGCATTCAGTATCGGCAAGAGGACATGCCATTCTCTTGCGAAGGCCTCACACCCGACATTATCATTAATCCCCACGCCATCCCCTCCCGGATGACGATCGGTCACTTGATCGAGTGCATTCAGGGCAAGGTTTCTTCCAATAAGGGCGAGATCGGTGACGCGACACCGTTCAACGACGCCGTCAATGTGCAGAAGATCTCGACACTTCTGATGGAATACGGTTACCAGCTCCGGGGTAACGAAGTCATGTATAACGGTCACACGGGCCGTAAAATCAATGCCCAAGTGTTCTTGGGGCCCACTTACTACCAGCGTCTTAAGCACATGGTGGACGATAAAATTCACAGTAGAGCTAGAGGACCAGTGCAGATTCTCGTCAGACAACCTATGGAGGGTAGGGCCAGGTTAGTACACGATGCCTCTCTATGCATTACAATTTGTCGCTTATTAGTGCAAGAATAGCGTCGTCAAGGTTAATTGTTGGTTCTTGGTTTATCGACTTGGTTTTTTTGGTATTTTAATTTTGGAAATAGCCACATGTTGTAATTTATTAATGCGTAATTGATAATTGTAATTATTGATATCTTACATTGTTGAGGAGACAAAATCGAGTTATCGAACATTTGCCCTTAAAGTATATGTATCAGCTTCTTCTTTGAGTATTTTGTTATTTTTAATTGATTTTCCGAGAGCAATACATATCTTTATTTATTTTCTAGCTTTTATATAAAATTATGTATACATATATAGTATTCTTTTTACTTTGACATCAAATGATTTGTTAATGTATCAATAAATGGTGTTTGTTTTAATTTTTTACATTAATTCAGTTCATTATTTGAAACCTTTGATATAAATAGTCACAAGATTTTTTAATGTAACGTGTAAAAAATTTCCTGATTCAATATTTTCAAGATAATAATTTATCTAAAAAAAGACAAAAAACATTTAATTACAGCAACTAATAATCTTAGTGTTCATCCCTAAATACGCGAGAGTAATATGTATGCATATATATATATATATATATGTTTTTGTTGTACATATAATAATTGTACATATACATATTATGTATATGGAATTATTCATTTTATAATATAATTTATAAAATTGTTTATTTTATAGAGATGGAGGTTTGCGTTTTGGAGAGATGGAACGTGATTGTCAAATAAGTCACGGAGCTGCTCAATTTTTGCGAGAACGTCTGTTCGAAGTTTCTGACCCTTACAGAATTCACGTATGCAATTTTTGTGGTTTAATTGCTATTGCCAATCTTAGAAATAATACATTTGAATGCAAGGGGTGCAAAAATAAAACGCAAATATCTCAAATCAGATTGCCTTATGCTGCAAAACTTCTATTTCAAGAACTCATGGCAATGAATATTGCCCCTAGACTTATGGTTACTTAGACCAAAATTTTATTCTTTGTACAATTTTTGTAATTATTTTAAAAAAATGAAACTTTATAATGTTTTACAATCGTAGTCTTTAAGAAATACAGCGACTTTTAATAAAATAATTGTCACTATTATTTCTGATTTATTTCTAATATTTATTCCTTCCTTTTTATTACGCTCTCTGGTACATTAAAAATATTTATGCCCATGGTAACAAATATTTATGTGTAAGTAATTGTATATATATAATATTTATTTAAATCATTATAACAATTATTGAAAAAAATATAAATATGGATAGTGGGTACCTGCAAATTTTATTATTTATAAAATGAACTATTAATTCACGCCATCAATATATTGCAAATCAGAGAGTAACTTTCAACAAATTTAAGAACAACTATCAATTACTATTTTTAAATACTTAATTTGTTTAAATATTACAACAAGTATTTTTTAAACATGATTTAAAACAAATATTTGAAATTGAAGAAATTAAATTTTAAAATTTATAATTAATTTTATTAAATATCTAAAGTTGAAAATTTTTTTTTCCTAAAGATTTTATTGAACATATTTTAATAAAATCAACTGAAAAGTTTAGACAAAAAAATTGCAATTAACTTGCACGTATTATATATTATATATTAAATTTATATATTAAATTTATGTATTAAATTAGATATTACAGTATGTAAGGTAAATTGCAAATATTTTTCATTTTTCAATTCATTAGTTGAACTTGTATTTTATTTAAATACATAAAATACCACAAATTATAAATCAATATTGGAAAATAGATTACTATTAAATTTAAGTGAAAATATAAAGTTCTTGTTATTCATACTAACTATAATGTTTTTTATCATATAGGAGAAACTAATAGAATGTAAATTACATACAATAAATTTATAAAGTTTCGCGTAGAATTGTAATATGCAAAACTAGAATTTATAAGATAAGAAATAATAATGCTTTGCATTATAACGTATATCGCATTAAGTAATTTATGAATTGTAAATTAAATTATTTTCGCATTTTAATCGCATCATTAGAAATATAAATATTTGCATCGCACAATTAAAATAAATTGTATAAAACAAATACAAGAGAAATGGCTTTCAAATCAAAGTAGAATTACACCGATTTATCAAAAAACATTATCAAAAAGGTAAAATTGCCATAAAATATATATTTTACAATGAAATAAACTTCAAACTACTATGTTTAAATGTAACAACGTTTTGATAATAATAAATTTATATATTTTTCAATTGTTATTGGTATTTTGCGATAAAACTTCATTATTAAATAACCGTGTATTTAATTTATATGATCTGGAAAAGCATTTTTATAAAACTACTCTGGTAATTGAGCTCTAATTGATCTTGTGGCTTTTGAAAGAGAACCTTTGATCAAAGTGTTTCCAAAAAGAGTTAAAATAATCATAAAGTATTACTGAAAATGGTTGTATAATCTTTCAAAATATTTCTCAATAATGTAAACGAAGGTATTTGAATAATGCGATAGTACACTCTATTTTAAATATTTATTGTATAAAATCGAAGGTCTGCCGAACAATGGAACGATAAATTTGAACAATCAATATTGGTAAGATATTTAGGGAATAAAAATAACAAAATTATCTTGAAAAAATTTATAAAATATAAATTACGTAGATTATTATAAGTAATGAATACTTAATCTTAATATATAGTTAAAATAAATATAGATTTTTAATTGATTGTATTCACTGGATGACACAAATTTAATTAAATAGGTAAAGCTTTGAAGAATTTATCCTTACGTACTATAAAGTCTTTTAAGTCTCATGGTACGTGTCTTAAGCTTCAATTAATATTTTAGGAAAATTTAAGATTAAATTATTTTGTTTAATATCAATCGACCTAAATGACGTCATACAAGTTGCTGTATCATACCTTCCTTATTATAATAAAAAAAACTACATTTATTATTATTTTATTTTTATTATCATATTTAAAATTGTTCTGCTTTCATTAATTTTTGATTAACAATTTAATTTTCGTTGACTTAAAATAAAATTAATTAAAATTTTGCAACAAAAATTACACACTAATATCTCGCAAATTGTAAATGTCCATTAAATTTAATCTCCGAGCATTTTGAATAATTGTATAAAATAATATTAACACAATGAGTGTTTCGCTACATAAAGTTTCTATTTTAAAATCAATAGGTATTATATGTATATTCTTTCCTGTATCGAAGATATGTAAAATGGTAGAACCAATTTTTGAAATATGACACTCAATCGGGAATGACGGAATAAACTATGAAACCTAATTTTCCTACTTAATGCAAATACGTAATAATTTCACTAAGTAAAACTCAGTCAAATATGCATAACATTGGAAGTCTACACTGTACAATACAGTGAGTTCAGATTTCATTGCATTAATTGTAAGAGCAAATGCAATTAATAATGAATTAGTAATTAATTTTTATGAATGTAGCACATTATGGCTGAAAAAATCTGTTGGCTAGAACAAAGTTACATTGCTTCAATGTAGAATTGTATTTCACGTTAATATTAAATATGTAGGTCGACATAAAAGTGATTAATATTGTGCATAATACTCGTATGCATATCACATTATGTAAAATATTTATTGAATTTATTTAGTTTAACCGTAAATGTTGTTATTCTTTGGTGAGAAAGAAAAACGACATAAAAAGATAAAAATGAAAAAAAAAAAAAACATATTGTTTAGAGAATGTTCTATAAGATATAAGTATTGTAAGGTTGAATAGAAAAAAATTGGATGAGAATATTGATGTTTTGAATATCTGTATGTTCAAAAGATTTGTTGATTAATAATATTTTTCGATAAATTATTGCTTTTTAACAAATGAAAATATGTACACGAGTACATTGAAGACAATAATATTAAATACCGTTGTACATCATTGAAAATTTGCTTTTTTTTTTTCAAGAATTTTTATTTATGTTATAATCTATTAAACTATGCATTTAATTATAATTATGATTTTAATTGAAAACTTTTGTATTATACTTTTGCAATTTAAAAATTTGACGTTTACGTTTTAAAAATATATTGTAAGCTTACGATACTGTGCGCGTTATATTTTGTTTTATTATTATCACATTGTTTGTTATATCGATATTATATTATTTAATGATTAGAAATATTTATTATTTTTGCAATTTATGCATTAAATTTGTTTTAGTTCTAGTATCGCGTCATATCTTCATTAATTTTACAAGCCATTTACATCAATATCTAAATAATGTTCTGTGCTTTTATAATATCCTTAAAAATTATTATTAATAATTGTTCTTTACAATTTCGTCGAATTATAACAGCATCTATCATATATTCGAATATTTTAATGCATTGTTTTTTTACACAATGTGTACGAACAAAGTTATAAAAATGACAATCTCATCGCACGTATCTAATCGCTTTTGTCGTCATCAACTTTATAGTCAATCTTACCAAATTGATTACATGTATAATGTTTTAAGTTCGCTTATACACAATCAAAACATGCACATAAAGCATAGTGTGCTATACGTTCAGTTCTTTAAACATTATATATTATCTATACATGACTGTTTTGCTATTTTGTTGTTGTTGTTGTTGGGTTTCGAAGGTGGTAAAATGTCTATAAATTCAAGACTTCCTGAAATTGCGTATCGCATCAATGAGATTATGATTTTGTTCGGATTATAGTTTTAAAAATGTTGTACGAGAATACGCGTCGATGCATTGTTATATGCAGTGGTTATATACCGAGTAGCTTTTATTAAGTAAAATTGGACGAATAATTGATAATATATCATTTATGGAATATTTGCACCATTTAATGGTTAATTATTTGATAGTTTTTACCTAGTAATAAAAATAGTTACTGGTTTGTTCATAAAAATTGTATTTAGAAACTCGTATTTTACAATCAATGAATTCTATTTTGTTATCACATCAATTTAAAATATGAAAATTTTAAATGAAAATTTTCGTTAAAATACCGTTAAACAACGTCATACACCATTTATTATTTAAATGGATTAATACGCGCTGTCCGAAATAAATGACAGAACGAAATGAAAGTGCTTTTGTTAGTGTTTATCATTTATTAGATTAATTATAATAATCAATTTATATATTGAGAAATGAATCGTTAACAATTTTTCTAAATAAACAATGTTTGGTTAATCTGTTATTGTATACGAAAAGAATAGAGTATAATTATTTTTTATGTGAAAAAATTTCATATGAAAGAAAAGAAAAAAAAAAAAACTCAAAATCAACTTTAAATTAAAACGTGAATATTTTCTTTATCAAAAACAAATGTTATATATATATACGCTGTTAGCCAGCCATTACCTTCATATATATATATTCTATTAGATGCAATACAAACATTAATTAGAGTAAACTATCATTAGGTTTAATTACTGGCACAAATCAATTTGGACTAATTAAAATTTACCATAAATGCTGTCTTGGTTATTATTGGTTATAACGATTTTTTCAAATATTGAAATTTGAAAGCGAAATTCGAAAAATCTATACAATTCAGTTTAGTAGCAAAGGTGATATCTTTCAGTGGAATTAATTGAAGTTCGGCTTTCTTGATACGACGAGCGATATATTGATATATGCGTCCGCATAATTAGTCGCTAATTGTTATATCATGTTAAGTATACTTGTACTCAATTATGCATTATATCATATACTTGTATTCAATTATGCACAGGAATAAAAATATATTATTTGTTTTATTGTCAGTTATTGGTAAAGCATTTTTATTATTATTTTAAAACGATGCTCATTAATAATAATTAATGGCCACTACAACTGAATTATTTGTATGATGTATGATTGACTGGTTAGAATGTTGATGAATATATTTCGTATTGTCAAATTTAAAATAAGTTTACTCAACATTATTGATTCTGATTTTTAACTCTAGAACCATCCGTTAGTTTTTCAACTTACTAAATGTAATGTCATTACAGTACTAATAATTAGAGTTCTTTTTTCCCGAATTGATAAAGTTATTTTCATGATTCATATAAAACTTATCCTTAACATTACATAGTAATATTGGAAAATTTATTGGAAAGTTGTTTTTATAAATACGTAAGATAATTTATTTGTTGGTATTGATTCTCTTGTTCTATTTTACGACGATTGTGTGTTATTCAATCATATCTTGTAGATTATACTATTTTTTTTTTTTTTTTTTTTTTTT